>CM019182.2:13974565-14185608 GCA_009739505.2 Apolygus lucorum
GTTTTTTTCATTATTTTTCGACGCTGAATCATTTGATATCCATTTTGCATTTAACTGGAATTTTTCGAAACGGTGGTGGAAATTCGGTAGTTTTTAATAGAAAAAAGCTGTTTTTTCTTTTTCCTTTTTTTCCTTCTTTTAAATTAGTTCGGGTGGCTAACTCTACTCCACTCTAGCCACCCGAACTAATTAAAATTGCGTCGTAACTCATAAGGATGGAAGAAGAGCGATTTTCTATTACAAACCACCTAAACACCTCCACCGTTTCAAAAAATTCCAGTTAAATCCAAAAATGGAAACTACCATGTGATTCAGCGTTGAACATTGATAAAAATGCATGTGTCACACTTGGGGTCTACCTTCATCTCAATTTTGGCACAATCCAGGGGTTGCGAATGTTTGCGCGCTCATTGGACGGGTTGTTCGCAACCAAAAAAAGTCTGCCAAGTGGGTGTGGCACATATCTTCCTCGTATCCATAACCCGATTATATAGGTGATCCGATGCATAGTAGTTAGGTAATCTGAAAACACCAATCTGTAAGTAGGTACCTTTCACTACCCTCATAGGGTACCATCTACACGCTAATCTGGACAATCCTAAAAAATTTCATCAAATTCGGACGAAAAATGTAAGTGCGGTAGTGACTGGAATCAAAAAATGTCATTGCAAGACTGGGAATCGAACCTGGAACTCCTGAATGTGAGTCCAGTACTTTGCTTACTGATCTACAGAGGGGTTTGTTGAATAGCTTTGAGATCCTCAGCTCAGACGCAACTGTTACGGCTGTTACAAGGATTTTACGATTGCGCATGCGCAGAGGCTACTGTAAATTTTAAGGCCTTGATTTTCATTGGGGACCATCTACAACCTAATCCGCGTAATCCCTGAAAATGTCATCGAAATCGGGTAGAAATTGTGGAAATTATGGCAGTTACAAGCAATTCACGTTCCGCATGCGCATCGGCTACTATCAGTCCGGGGGTGATGATTTTCATAGGGGACCATCTAAACACTAATCTGTAACATCCCTGAAAATTTCATTGAAATCAGATGGAAAATGTGGAAGTTATGGCTGTTACAAGGAATTCACGTTTGCGCACTGTATGTTAGGGTGGGGGTAAAAAATGTAATTCTACCAAAATGTGAATCTCCTGATCACCCTGTTTCCAAAAAGTACCTACACGATTTTTTATGTCGAGGATTTGGTACTAGCATACCTAACATACTGTATGTTAGGGTGGGGGTAAAAAATGTAATTCTACCAAAATGTGAATCTCCTGATCACCCTGTTTCCAAAAAGTACCTACATAATTTTTTATGTGGAGGATTTGGATCTAACATACCTAACATACTGTATGTTAGGGTGGGGGTAAAAAATGTAATTCAACCAAAATGTGAATCTCCTGATCACCCTGTTTCCAATAAGTACCTACACGATTTTTTATGAGGAGGATTTGGATCTAACATACCTACCTAACATACTGTTTGTTAGGGTAGTGGTAAAAAATGTAATTCTACCAAAATGTGAATCTCCTGATCACCCTGTTTCCAAAAAGTACCTACACGATTTTTTATGTCGAGGATTTGGTACTAGCATACTTAACATATACAGTATGTTAGGGTGGGGGTAAAAAATGTAATTCAACCAAAATGTGAATCTCCTGATCACCCTGTTTCCAAAAAGTACCTACATAATTTTTTATGTGGAGGATTTGGATCTAACATACCTAACATACTGTATGTTAGGGTGGGGGTAAAAAATGTAATTCAACCAAAATGTGAATCTCCTGATCACCCTGTTTCCAATAAGTACCTACAACGATTTTTATGAGGAGGATTTGGATCTAACATACCTACCTAACATACTGTTTGTTAGGGTAGTGGTAAAAATGTAATTCACCAAAATGTGAATCTCCTGATCACCCCTGTTTCCAAAAAGTACCTACAACGATTTTTTATGTCGAGGATTTGGTACTAGCATACTTAACATACAGTATGTTAGGGTGGGGGTAAAAAATGTAATTCAACCAAAATGTGATCTCCTGATCACCCTGTTTCCAAAAAGTACCTACACGATTTTTATGAGGAGGATTTGGATCTAACATACCTACCTAACATACTGTATGTTAGGGTAGCGGTAAAAAAATGTAATTCTACCAAAATGTGAATCTCCTGATCACCCTGTTTCCAAAAAGTACCTACACGATTTTTATGTCGAGGATTTGGTACTAGCATACCTAACATACTGTATGTTAGGGTGGGGGTAAAAAATGTAATTCAACCAAAATGTGAATCTCCTGATCACCCTGTTTCCAAAAAGTACCTACACGATTTTTTATGAGGAGGATTTGGATCTAACATACCTACCTAACATACCGTATGTTAGGGTAGTGGTAAAAAATGTAATTCTACCAAAATGTGAATCTCCTGATCACCCTGTTTCCAAAAAGTACCTACAACGATTTTTCATGTGGAGGATTTGGTACTAGCATATCTAACCTACTATATGTTAGGGTGGGGGTAAAAAATGTAATTCTACCAAAATGTGAATCTCCTGATCACCCTGTTTCCAATAAGTACCTACACGATTTTTTATGTGGAGGATTTGGTACTAGCATGCCTAACATACTGTATGTTAGGGGTGGGGGTAAAAAATGTAATTCTAATACCAAAATGTGAATCTCCTGATCACCCTGTTTCCAAAAAGTACCTACACGATTTTTTATGTCGAGGATTTGGTACTAGCATACCTAACATACTGTATGTTAGGGTGGGGGTAAAAAATGTAATTCAACCAAAATGTGAATCTCCTGATCACCCTGTTTCCAAAAAGTACCTACACGATTTTTCATGTGGAGGATTTGGTACTAGCATATCTAACATACTATATGTTAGGGTGGGGGTAAAAAATGTAATTCTACCAAAATGTGAATCTCCTGATCACCCTGTTTCCATAAGTACCTACACGATTTTTTATGTGGAGGATTTGGTACTAGCATGCCTAACATACTGTATGTTAGGGTGGGGGTAAAAAATGTAATTCTACCAAAATGTGAATCTCCTGATCACCCTGTTTCCAATAAGTACCTACACGATTTTTTATGTGGAGGATTTGGTACTAGCATGCCTAACATACTGTATGTTAGGGAGGGGGTAAAAAATGTAATTCTACCAAAATGTGAATCTCCTGATCACCCTGTTTCCAAAAAGTACCTACACGATTTTTTATGAGGAGGATTTGGATCTAACATACCTAACACACTTATGTTTGGGGTGGGGGTAAAAGATGTAGTACCCCTAAATGCAGAAAAATCTTCCCTATATAATACGTAAATGTTAACGTGGAAAAAAACACGAGAAATCCTCGAAAACCGGAAGAGTAGGAAGCTATGTGCTACGCCCACTGTTTAGCATATTTATAAATACATTCCACTTCATTGGCAGATGGTTTCAATATTATTTAACCAAGAGCAATACAAATACGGAAAAATTAAGTTTATATTGAGGACGCCATGTGCTACACCCCTTTGAAAATAAAGGCCTGAAAGTATTACCTTGTGACGTCACTCTCTGAGGCGAATTCGGAGGTCTGATGACCAGTTGGCACCTCAAAAGGACCAGAAGCGCGGTGAAAATCCGAAACGGGAAATCAGTGACCACCTTTGATTGTGGGATTCAGAGCACGGAGTGTAAGGACCAGTTGCGTTTTATACACAATGACCAGAAGTGATGGTAGAAATACCCCTAATGACCAGTTGTGCGGTGGAAATCCGAAACGGAGTGTATAAATGTCGGAGTGTAAAAGGGTGGGGGTTGGTTATTTATCCGTTTCAGACATCAGGGAGTATCATGGTGTATGTAACTCAAAATGTCAAAAATGACCATAAGGCGCCCTTGACCACAAACGGGGGCCGGGCGCGTATAGGTGTATGTGTGTGTGTATGTGTGTATGTGTGTGTGTAACAAAATCTTGTGTACTCTGCACAGGCCTTAGTTCTCAACCGATTTTCCTGGTTCTTTTTTTGTTCGTCGCGGAAAACTATCTAGTTGTGCACTACGTCGCCGGAATTTCGAATTTTGCCTTTTAAGGGGAGGAAAGGGGGGTTAATGCTCGAAAAACATGCGTTTTTGGGCATAATCTTGTGTACTCTGCACAGGCCTTAGTTCTCAAACGATTTTCGTGGTTCTTTTTTCGTTTGACGCGAAATACTATCTACTTGTGCACTACGGCGCCGAAATTTTGGATTTTGCTTTTTAAGAGGGGGAAAGGGGGGGTTAATGATCAAAAAACGTGCGTTTGCGTGCGTAATCTTGTAAACTCTGCCCAGGCCTCAATTTCCAACCGATTTGCGTGTTTCTTTTTTGTTTGACTCAAATAACTTCCGAGTTGTACATGATTTTACCAGAGTACCAAAATTCTCAAGGGGAGGGGGCGAGTGGGGGGGTAATATTCACAAAATATCCGATTTTTCAATATTTCGATTCCTTTACTGCTTACTAATTGTACCCAAGCTTTGAAATTGAGGAAAAATTCTCATTATACCTCCGGATTTTCATGAATTATTCTCTGTTCCACCATGGAACTAATAGTGGTGCCACCATGGTGCCAGGACATGGTGCCATGATGCCATAAACCGCTTATTTCGTGTTTTTTTTTTGTGTTTCACCTTGAATACGGATGAGAACTGTGACGGACTGCAAACCAAAACTAACAGATGAAAGTTCAATGTTACGACGTATTTCCGCTTTGGTGCCGGACTGGCACCATTGTTGGCGTTGGGTGGTGGTGTGGGGGGTGAACTCGAATTCGCATGTTGGGTATCGTAGATCATGGATTTTAAAATGCTCTTCAGATACGAGGTTCCCACGCCGCCAGAAATGTTAAGGTGGATAATGGTGGGGGGGGGGGTCAGTATTTCTTGCCTAAGGTAATAAATAAATTACATCGAGTGAAACAGTTTTATCACTTACCAACTGGTTAAACTGATCTAATTCTTATCCAATGGGACGTCCCCTGGAATGCATGCATTACTAAACAATATGTTTTGACCCTTAGAAGTGACCTACATCAACCAAAATCTTCGGGGCACAACTAAACCCCAGATGAAGCCTACATAGGTACCAAATTTCATCAAAATCGGTCAATGCTAAGTGGCAAAAGTGCCGCGTACGGCGTACGGCGGGCGGACGGCTAAATTTTCATTCGATTTTTGGATTCTACGTACCTTGAAACGTAAACTATAAAAATTTGAGGGGGTGTTAAAAAAATTTTTTTCTTGGCCGATTCCAAAGGTTTATTATTGAAAATAATAAACCAAAAAATGAACAACACACCATAATCAATCTAACATTAGAGGTTTACTTCAGTATAACGTAGGAGTCATTTCTGTATGTGAGGTTTACTTTACTTACACTTTACTTTACTTGGTTTACTTTACCAGATTAAATCTGGTAACTAACAAATTTTGTTAGTTCCAATTGTGCTTAGTTGGTTCAGTGTGACTCCATATGAGGAGATGTTAGCTCCCCTAATCATCAGGAAACACCTCTACCTTTCACTATTTTCTCACGCCTAAGTATTGTAAATAACAGTAAATTACTCATATAACATGTATTCAGAATATCGAAGAACATACATATTTGTACCTATTATCGGGTCCACAGTTGTTGATTGGTGCGTATCTTTCGGCCGTAGGTTAGGTTTGCTCAGTGAGGCCATACATCAGGAGTGTTTGGTAACATCTTCTCTTCCTCCACGTCTGTCTCGTTACGAACATTCCCTTAATTGCCTTCGCCCTCCTTTATTAGATTTATGATCCTTCCAACAATTTGCGTCTGGAAGGGAGCGGCGCGTCGAGTCACTCCGAGATCCTGAGCTGACGTATCCAGTCCTGAAACATGAGCTTGGTTCAGTTTTCATCATAATTTATAGGCTTCCAATGTTCTGTTCTGGAATCATGGGATGTTTGATATAAGTTGATTAGGATTAGGAACTAGAGAATGGAGGAATTATTATTCCCTTTACTACTACTATAAAATTGTTGTGTATAATTAATTTCAGTTTGAGTTATTAACAGTGCATCTAGAAAACGTTGGCTTCTATCCTGGTCTCGTTCAACCTCTCAAGAAAAAAATGGTGTGTGGATTTTGTTTATGAATCTCACATTTTCATGGTCAAATATTTGGCCCGGCCTCGCTTTTTTGCTGTTATTGGCCAGAATCAGGTTTTGTTCTTTGAGCTTCTACTCTCTTGTAGAGATAGATAAATATTTATTTGACGCAGAAAAACAGTTTGAACATTTTTAAACGGAATCTCTCAGACTATGTCCTGATTTGACTTCCTTAATAAAACTTCAACTTCTGTTCTCTTTCAATGAACTGTGGTGGGTTGAGAGGAGATAATTTTCAATTCCCACTCAGCAAGAGAAAATAAAAGTG
Organism: Apolygus lucorum; assembly: GCA_009739505.2. Classification (NCBI taxonomy): domain Eukaryota; kingdom Metazoa; phylum Arthropoda; class Insecta; order Hemiptera; family Miridae; genus Apolygus; species Apolygus lucorum. The sequence goes on from CM019182.2 coordinate 13,981,006, forward strand.
CTTTGTATGTATTTCTATTTCTATTAAAAAACAAGGGAGGAAGTTCGCCTTACTGCTCAAAATGTACCTACTGATTTTTTGGCCGACACCAAGAAAGTACTATTGAAGTAACAACTTTTGGGGTCTAATATTCGTGAATCTGAATTACTCCACAGCTACATCACACTCGGAGTAATTTCGGATTTTCGGATACGGACAGGAAGAATTCAAAATTTCACGAAAATATGTAATTGTAGGAGACTCACAACTTTGTACGTACGAGCAGTGTGACCTCTTATTCTCATGGTGATTATTGGTGTTGAGTCTTCGTCGTCCTCTCGTCATGGGGGTTCACATTACTCAACTTCTCCTGCCCAATCAGAACCTCCCTCGAGCCCCTGAGTCATCTCTGAGACCCCCTCCGTTGCCTCGTCTCCCTTCCTTAGGAAACAACATTTACATCCGAGGGGAGACTGAAAGGCCGACCATTATTGAGCTCTTTCTACCCCTCTGTGACTGTGTTTTACCTCGGTTTTCAATTATCCGACGAAGCTGGGGGATCCTAAACGATTCCTTCGGTATCTGGCGATACCATTTAGTTTTTACCAGGATATTTTAGATAAGGTGCAGGGACTTGGCATTCGATGTTACGGCATTCTATAATGAACTAAGCTAAGGGGACTATCTTACTACTTTCTAGAAACTAATTTAGATAATTTATCATGATCTTTGGTCAACTCCCTACATTACTATAAACATGGTGTAGCATTGTTCAGACAGTATATCGCTTAACCCAACACTAAGTATAATATTCTTAAACAAAAGCCAGCTTCCTAAGGCAGTATGGACATCCTGGACATCTATACTCAGTAAAATTAGCCAAGAAGAGTATTTTATCGGTCGCTCTTAATGTTAAAAATTTTCAGGGCAGTGTAGAAATAATAGACTCTGTTTTTGTCGACATCATGTTGATCACTCTTGACGAACCATGGAAAACGGGAACCGTCTTTTATGTTCCGGAATTTAAGGGGAACTTTACTCAACAGATGAAGGATCATTCAGGCAACGTTTCTATGGGTTCACTTGAACGATATCCATATAGATGTATGAATGTAAGGTGAGCCATTATACCCAGTGAACAATATGTCTTGGTAGTATTTGTTTAGCATTTTAGTGAGTTATTAATGTCCAGCCTGTCTCAGTTATTTTAATAGTTCATTGTTACTACACTTCAAATACAAACCTGTTTGCATCAATTATTGGTTCTCTTCCTCGATGTCAGCTAATGTCATGTAGGTACAGAGTGCAAGGATATTCGATTGTAGTAGGCATGCTTTTCTTCTTTTTTATCTGTAAACACATCAAATATTGTTACATACACATAAGTATTATTATTAGTATATTATTAAATACAGAGGAACACTGAAGTTGATAAGGTACACTAGGTACACTTTAGTGTGAAATTATGACTCTGCAATGAAATACCTACACTAATCAATCTAGATCGCTAGAACTGGCTGAGTGATAACAAGATCCTCTCCAAAGCGCGGTTTTTTGCTACTGGTGATGTTTCCAAACCAATTATCACCAAAAATACATGTACTAAATTCGAATGCGAGAAAATTAATTATCAGAAGATCACGGTTTCAGAACAAATTCGCCATATTTGGCAGCATCAACTCTCCCAGTAGGACAGGTGCAGGAGTTCCTGTGTCTCTGACCTCTTAGCCAAGAAACCGTGTCTCATTAGATCAAACTGAATCGTAGCCAAGGCGCGTGGGTATTTTCAGATGACCTGAGATGAACATGACTTTGACCTTGAGATTTCTTCAAATTAGTTCTTCTTATAAATTGTACATCTACTGTTACTTGCGACTTAAGGAACAAGCCACGCTCCAGTAACTGCTCTAATTAGGAAAAATCATTAATTCAATTCAATTCAATATCTTTTTTTATTGTTATCGTACAATCTAGTACACAACAATCGTCAAGGTAGGTTATAATCTAATTAAATTAACGTAGTTACATATATCAAGAAGTGAAAAAGAAACGCATTACTGTGATAATGTATAAAGTTGAACAAATAATAACGTCGTTATGAATTGTTAGGAGTAATACAAAACCGCTACTGACACGTTCGAACCCACAAGATGAGTCTTCAAGCCTACTGATCTTACCAGTAATAGCAGGTTGAGGATTATAATGACAGGGAAGGTCCTCTCAGCTAGATGATAATCAACTGCCTATTTGGAGGTGAGCTCAGGGAGCGTGAACGACTATGCGTTCTCCATAATCACCACGGATTTTGTTGGTTGTACGTTAGTTGTGAGGTCTTCTCACCAACACTGGTTTTCTTTGAATCTCTGCTTCTGAAAACAAGAAATTTTTTGTCAATTCAACATATTATAAGTCCATCTTGACTGTAAAAAAACTGGATACATTCTGAACTAGGAAGCAACTAATTTTTTTTTCCCAAAAACGCCTGACAAGTTGGGTGGGGAGTAAAGGTTCCTCAATGGGAATAAAGCGATATAGTTATTATTATTTATGAGATAATAATTATTTCGTATATCAGCGCACTATTGTTGTGTTGCAACATAACTTTACTCATGGAAATCTTATTGAAAGCTCAACCCAAGTACCACCCTTATTTGAGCGATTTTGGACTATCAGATAGGGAATTCGATGTAGTTTATTGTTTTCATACCAATTAAATCATATACGCATAATATTATGGTTTTGCTTCGAAAAAACTGGCTAGAAACCAAAAATTGTCCGAAAGTTTTGAACCGCAAGAGTAAATTTCGATTTTTTGAGTGATCAATTTGATGTTAATTCGATAGTTAGGAAGAAAATTTCTCCTAATATTTAATATTATCACTTCTATAGGCTCTCTGACATCTAGGTATACGCTTTCTCCACACCTAGAGATCTTGAATTCATTCTCCGATTAAAAACCTAAATATTACAAACAATGGTCACTGTTTGTGGTTACATACAATTTTTCTTTTCTGAACGACCTTGTATTATCTGCTAGAAAAAATCAGAAATATTGAATAACGTGGAAAACCTAAATATTCCCAGCTGTGCAGTTACTAACTGCATGTAACACCACAAGTTCATATCAGCGAAATGGCCCTGAGTGATCTTGTATCTGCCTATGCTGAAGGTTGAAAACTAGGTAGTATTCTAAGCAGTGAGGTAACTGTATATAACAAAAGATACTATCTTTATTGATTTGCATTGATTGAATTATTCTACCATATATAAATTATTCCCGTAGAACCTGAACATTCCCAAAATTGGATTGACTGTCTGGTTGTAACATGAGACTTTCCCATAGGTTGTTGAATATATAGGTAATTTCGTTATCTCTAAAAAAAATCGGAAAGTCAGATTCAAAGCAATAGAGTATCACAAGATCTCCTCCGTTCCTCCTACCGTCTTTGTATTCTTCGTTTCTCGACGTATCTTGTACGTCCGTGGAGAAGCTCTCAGAAACGGAGTGATCGATTTATACATTTTCGTACAGTCTTGAATTTCATGGTATTCGTCCTGTCAAAAAAGCAATTCTCAGACTGCAACCTATACTTACGCTTTTAGCGAATTTTCAAGGAAACTGAAGCTATTGGTATGACCTATACATTTTTAGAAAGGATTTTTTTAAATCTCCTGAGCAGACTGTAAAAAAAGAAAAAAAAAACGCTCATTAACTCATGCTGCATGAATGGAATTTTCGTCATCTGGCATATCTGAGCATTCATTCCCGATATGCCTAACTTAACGGTTGATGACCTTTACATTCTTACCCATGGAGTAACTGACATTCCTTGTAACGTGGTTTGCTTGTAGATTCCTGAATCCTTGGTACCTGTATTATACGAGTTTATATGCCTAATGTCATCCCAAGTCTCGGTGATTGTATTTGTGGATTTTCTTGGCTGTACATCATTATCCTTGAAAATCTAGATTCTAAGCAACAGAGTAATTGCCTGTAGGAATCACGAAATAAGCTCTTCTCTCGATTCGTTCATCTTTGTATTCTTCCTCTCTGGATGTATGTCTTGTACGAGTATGTGCATATTGACCTAGGAGTACCTAAAAAATTCCTATGATTGGAGTGACTGCATGTAACATAATACTTCCATAGATTCTTAAATTTCTCGGTATTCGACCTTCCCAGATGGAATGATCTTGATGATGTGCCTGTTTTCGTACGATCTACTTATTCTAAGCAATTAATTCGTAATCTCTGTAACCTAAACGCTTTTCCATCTGCTTTCGGATGTTACCTCGAGTACTCGACGAGTACTACTCGTTCCTCATACCGTTCCCCTTTACCGTTGATTATCTTGACGTTCTTACCCTTGGAGTGACCAACCGCCTGTAACACATGATGTACACGTTTTGGTAGATTTCTGAATTCCTTGTATACGTCTCCTCTCTTCAGAGTTATGTTCCTAGTATATGCCCAAAGTCATCACAAGGCCCTCGACTTGCTTCTAAGCCCGTTCTGCTGGGTATTTTTCTGCAGGAGAAGGACTCTGCCGGGCACAAGCTTCCCCAGCTCACTCTGGCAGGTTCCAATTACACGGTCGGAAGGGCGCTTGACGCTCGGAGCGGGACCTCGGATAATAACTTGGGAGGCGGGTCGACGCTGCTTTGGGCCTTAACCCTCTATACCAAACCTGACACAGCGTGACCTCTCCGGGCTCTCTCAAGAGCTCCGGGATGGCTGATTTTTTATTTTTATTTTTTTCCATATTATTCCGTATTTCCAACTTGAAAGTACCTACATGGTATTTTTCCGTAATTTCTCAGCCTCGTCTGAGGAGAAAGCTTCCCCGCCATTCAATTGCTGAGAGCGGCCATATTAGGTTCTGTAAAACGGATAACTATGACCCTGTCTCCTTCAGCTTTATCTAAGCTCCAGAAATCACACCATCAAGTATTTTCCGAATCCTAAGAAAGAAAAACGATTGAAAAACTCTCAATGAACCCAATTTAATTATTATTAAGGAAATTCAGAGTGCTTCCAATTTACAAACCGTAATAACTGACAATATAAAAAACATTGCACTAATAAATACTGCACACATACAAACAGATTTTTTTATTCTCTCATTTTATTACTGGGTTGTTTTCTTTGAATTGTTTGGAACTTTAAAATAATACAAGACATACATTAAAGACACAAACTCAATCTGAGTTCAATTATGAAGAACTTCCTGAAAATCCTGCCAAAACCAGGCAGAAATAAATCGTAGATATGTGAAAAGAAAATCGCGGAAGAAAAATGGGCGATATTACACGGGGATATTACCGGGATTATTATGTATTCGATTTAATAAACATGAACTCAATTTATTAAATTATAAAAAATTTTGATGTCACGGCCTGTAATCGAACGGTTTTCCAGACGATCGACGACGTACACGTATGGTTGGGATTTTATGCTATACGATAGATTCTCGTAGATAGCAATTATGCATTAGTTTCCACGGACGTGTCATATGGCAACACATCAACATTATAATGATCTGAAGTAAAGGTGCCTTACAAGTGTTTTGAAGATTCGTTGATTATAACGGGAATAAGACCTTCAACTTACTAGCTCCATTCTCCTGTTTGTATATTAATCTAGGATGTTTTTTTAAGGATATTCTTACAACGAAAAACTAATTATTCGCAACTTGCAATAAACAATAGCCCCTGTTAATAAATAACGCCCCAGCAGACTTAGAATAGACAATATTTTGTCTCGTTTAAATTATCCGTCTATTCTAAATCATCCCAAATATTTTTAATTTGATCGAGTTTTGTATTGTAATGCAACTATTTGGTATTAGAAAATTGTAGGTAGGCTTCTAGCACGAATATTATGATTTCATACATTAGAACATTTATGTGACCAAATTGTACTGATTGAGATAATATACTATACTCATATTCTTCCGGTCCAGAATGAGGAAGTCGAATATTACAAGAGAAAATGGAGGATAATTGAGGTAATGTCAACAATCGCCTGCATTATTAGATTTGAATACCCCTTTTTCATGATAGAAAATAGAGTCAGATTGGTCTGATCGTAAATAAATATTATTATTGTTCTGTTTCAGGTATGTAGAACTCACATTTTCCTCCAAACGACTTGGAATATGGCTTTGAAATCTGTGAGTACGAGAATTATCACTATTACATCCAACCAATTATCACTAGGAAATAATGGTCATTGATACTTTATTGATTTGTCAGTGCAGAATTGAAATTCCCGAAAATATTTTTACTTGAATAAGTACAGTATTCCTGAAACTATGAAAAAGTGTGAATTAACTTCATTTGGATCAGTATTGATAACACTATCCTTGTCACAATGCGAAATCCCCAGTTTTCGACACTGTCGGAGGGTTTTCTTGCAGTTTCAACAGAATATTGTTTTTTCGCAACAAATCTTCACTTGGATATTTTAAATTTGAAAAAATGTTGGTAGTTCATGTTCTGAATTGTGTATTAGTATTTGAAGAAGAATATATGAGTAGATAATAAAGCGCTAAGGTACCTAGTTAAACTTTTTGATCAGTTTTCTCAGTTTCCATTCCACTTCTTGGTTTGGGGTCTGAAAAAAATTCTGAAATTGGAATGTACCGTAAAACCGTCAAACTTCACCCCAATGTTTACTCCAAAACATTTCCAAATAGGTACAATTTCTCCCACTCGAAATGGGTTAAATTGATTTTTTTTAATAAGTGAATTGATCTCCAGGGCTTCCTGGTCATTTTGAGTGGTCGAGCTCATTGATCAGACAATTGTAACTCCCTATTTTTTTTGTTTAAATGTTGAAGTAAAGTTTCCTACGAGTGCGTCTATCTTTACTCCACTCTGAAAAACTCACGGTTATCGCTACAGAACCGGGCAGTGATGCAATGTTACTAGTCGGGATTGAATGCATTACCCTAGAAATACTTTATAATATCAAGTATTTAAAATATTATTATAAAATATATTCTGAAAAATTGAACTTTTTAGCTTGAAAAATACAAGTTATACCTAAGAAAAATATAAATTCCAATGATCATTCATTTCAACGAATTTGCTTGAAATGCAATATTTCTGGTTAAGAGATCACAATTTCAGTCTTCAGTATAGACAGATTTATGTAGGTAATCGAGCAAAACTTTCTACAAGTAAAGAAATATTAAAGGACAATAAACGATAAACGAATGACTTAACAAAATCACAGAAAAAGTCAGTTTCACTTTCGATAACTTTCAAATGAATTGCAATGGTAAATTTCAAAGTTAACCCACAAGTAAATAATATTGTAAATCACAACTTATGAGACCAAAGTACGTTTATGTTCATATCATTGTTGTAAAGTTTCGGTAGGGGCGCGTACCAAGCTTTTTCTCATTTCTTTTCCCCATCTCTTACTTCTGACATGAGATACACTAAAAACCATACATTCAACACTGCGAAAATTATAAAACTCAAATATTTTTCGAGATTATATAAGAAAAATATGAGTGAGGCTACCTTTATTCCAACCTTTGTAGTGGAGTAAAGATACCCGGTTTTTGGAGTAAAGTTACCATCAAATTTTTGGTAAACAAAGGCATAACTAAGAAAACACTTTTTTGAGAATTTGATAAGTGTATTTTGTTCAAAATAAGATATTGAAAGTGATATGATGAGGGCTTGCCTGGTAAATCCACTCCTAACAACTGATATGGAAGAAATTTTGGAGCACGAGAAACAGGACAAAAACAGCTGAACAGGAAACTATGACTGATAACAGCTGATAACATGGATAAAGGCGCCATCGCAAGCAGCATCGATTCTCTGGGATGTGGAGTATAACGAAAACACAATAGCTAACTTTTATCTAAGTTCTACCACACTTACGTCACAATTGAAGATTCTCACTTTTTGGGGTAAAGTTACCCCTGGTGGGGTAAAGTTTGACGGTTTTACGGTATGTATAAATATTTGAAATTTTTGGGCGATTTTTATTTTTTGGAGTAGTGTAGGTTCTTATCACACAAATTTTGTGCTAAATCTGAATGTAGGTATCATATATTATTTGGATTCTGATGGTAATATTCACACAAAAAACTTTGATAACTCGTTTTTAAGCTCATTTTTTGAAATGTGGACTCAAATCGAAAGAAATTTACATAAGTAGGCACTAGTTTTTGATGTGAGTATCGTGAAATATTTTAATTTGAAAATTGTCTCAAACAATTGTGATGAATATGAATGATTTCAATAAACTTGAACCCATTTGAACGGCCAGTTCCCAAATCAATCAGTCAACTGGCGGGACATGGCAGACAGATTGGCGCCCAGAATGCCGCCTAGACCATTTGGTCTATATTGGTCCATAATGCCGCCTAGACCATTATTGCAAATAATGAACCATTGGAAACGACCAAAAAAATTTTTTTTAACCCCCTCAAAATTTGTTGGTTTACGTTTCAAGGTGCCTACGTAGAATCCGTAAATCGAATAAATATTTTTCCGTCCGTCCGCCGTACGCGGCACTTTTCTTAGTTACCACCGACCGATTTCGATGAAATTTGGTATATGGGTTCCATTTGGGGTCTAGTTGTGTCGCGAAGCTTTTGGTTGATGTCATTAACTTCTAAGGGGTGAGAATTAAGGGTTAACATTTTCAATAGTGCCCTAGCTCAAAATCTCTCGAAATAAAGGTAATGTTTTTTCACCAACTTTAAATAGTATTGCATTTTTAGTATTTTTAGAGACCACGCGGAGCTCCGTAGAACAAACCATTTGCTCCCTACGAGATCTTAAGGGTCGGACTTACGATAAATCAGGAACACGATTGTGAATCGCAAAAGAGGCCTAATCACCGGTCAAATTTTAGCTGACAAAATGCGATCGTTGTTCGTTTCTTCGCGTCAGTTTTGCGTCCTGAGCAACCAGTAATCGAATTTCCTGATAATTCAAATCCCTGTTTCTTAGAACAGAGTGTGGAGCGCTTATTTCTTCCAAGTGAAGTAGGTATGTGGTAGGTAGGTAGTTTCTAGCCTTGGTAGATGGTGACAATGATAAAGCCGTGTTCTTCGCAGACGATTGATGTATTGTAGAAAAATAGTAAACCTTTGTGTAATAATTTTCAGCACTCAAGCACATTGAGACCATGATGGAAGGATTGGGTTAGAGGTTAGAAGCGGTGGGGGGGTCCACGGAGCACATCTTTCAAGATTATTGAACTTTTTCGTATGAGGCGGCACTGAGTGCCGTTATTTGTCCGTTGAGGGTTAATTGGACTTGGAAATGCTTTATAAAAATATATAAGATACTATGAAAATAAAAAGCAGTAATTGTTGTACAATGTCACAAAACGGATTTCAGTGAAAAAAAAATTGATTAATTGATTAATTCATTAAAAAGTCCTTGCTAAAGAATTCGATTTTAGTGGAGTGGCTTCATTTTCTTAGGGAATTCCCTTAAAAAAGATTGGAAGGAAAGAGGATGCCGTAATAAACTGGTCAAGAGGGAAAAGGTCCAAGAAAAAACAGGTGTAAATCGTTGGTAAGAACGTGTAAATCGTTTGTAAGAAGGTGTTGATAAGATGGTATCTCGACGAAGGGTGAAAAACGCAGTAAAAGGCGACTATATATTTATATTTGATAATGACTGAGGCGCGGAGGTGGATCCGTGAAGGGTGGACGGGGGAGGTGGATGACTCTGCCGGGGAGGGTAGGGGGCGAAACGCTTGCGCCGCCCGTCCCGCCTCCGGCTTCCCACCGCCGGGAGAGGGAGGAAACTCCCCGGTCTCCGAGCGTCAGACCCGATCCCTCTTCAGTTCCCATTCCTCGCGGTTCCTCGTCGAGACCGTTTCCCGAGCGTTTCATCCCTTTTCCTCCGGATCCCCCATCCGAGACCCCGAATGATGACTCGATCGCCCAAATGACCACCGTGACCGGCCGCCTCCGGGACATGGGTTTCTACCTCAGAAGAAAGAAGAAATAGGAGGACAATCCCAACACGTCAAGTGTCATTTTTTGTGTTCTCGAAAAAAACTTCGACAAAAAACTCCGTTTTTCACAATTTTTTCTCCTTTATTTTTTTAATTTTTTTTCCGTTTCACCTTTTTTGATTATCCGTTTTGCGCGAAAAGTGAACAAAAACGCCTATTTTTGTGAATAAAACGTGGGGTGTTTACAAAGACCTCAGTGGTAGGAAAGGGGGCCAATTTTCGCTTTCAGAGTACCTGAATTCCAAAACTAACAAAAAAAAGTGCATTCTAGTTTATAGTGGATTAGGAGTCTGTGATATTATAGTGTAAGCTGAGGAGAGAGCTGGTTCGACTGATACGTAAGGTAAACAAATCATACAATAATATGAGTTTTCGTCTTAGTTTGCAACAATTATCCGAAAATACAAAGGGGTATTTTTTTGCATATGCTTTGAGTGGAAGGATTTGATCGAAGATGAACGAAAAGTTTCTCAAGTTACAAAATTATCATGCAATACATTATATACCTACAGCTACATTTTATATTTAACATGTTTTCCGCGAACTAAAAAAAAAAAAACACTTGTAGCTACGTGTCATTCAGTTTTGTGTGATTATGATGAGTAAGCGTGATTTTACGGGGATTGCGATGAAAATTCGTTGCATCATACGGAAAAAAATGAGACACAGATTCTGGGCATATCCACAAAGATAATACGATACAACAAAGAACGTTCCTTCACGATGTTATCTCCCAACATGTTATGTTATGTTATGTTATAACATATTATGTTATCCGTGCATTTTGTTCTCGTAGTTTTCTAGAGAATGTTACTTCAGAAATTGATTGACAAAAATAATTAGATCAAATTTACTTAGGAGTGCTCCAATGGTTTACGTGTTACCAATAATTCCCTTGTTCTATTCGAAAACGAAAAATTGCACAATAATTAGGTACTGGTGCAATTATCATAAAAAAATAGATGTAAAAGTTCGAATATCTTCATTTTATCGACGTTTCTCGACGTTTGGATTGAATGAGCCGTTTAGGAAACAACTAATTCCATTGGAAAAGTATTTACAGTTCGGTGAAACTACGAGATACAATAATTATTGATCAAAGATTGATTTTTATTCCACGTCAATTGAGAACTGTTGCGGTATCAAATATGAAACGCATACCTGTAAACTTCATAGAAAGTTGAATGGTATCAATCAATATTAACTGCCAAAGAAAATGTACAGCTTTTATATTTATATTAGCACCTATCTTGTTTATTACGAAGTATTTCCATCCTTCGCATGTCGATAACGTCTCGGGCGATTTCAAGTAACACACTGTTTCCTTTTGTAAATACACGCGCGTTCTGTAGAGAAAAAAAATGAATTTTTACGAATTATTAACATAACATTACTAAATAATTGACCTCACTTCCTCCTGTGCGATAAGTTATTCAGATAAAAACGTCACGCTAACGCCTCCCGCCCTCAGCCGACAAACACCTATTTTGTTTGACGACCGCTTTCCTCTCGTAATTCAGGCTCAATTTCCATTTATGACCGTTTTAATAAATTGCTCGACCGTTTAGCGAGTCGATTACGCTCAAACTCGGTGAGAAATACGAGCAGCCTAACCGTGATGGGCAGCAATAAACTACTGGTTCTTATTGATTATATATACTCCAAAATACTGACATTTGTTGGATTTCAATGGTCGTTGTGAGATCCATCGCATTTTTTCCTGGAGGCAAGCAACGTTATTACTGATCCTTCATGAATTTAAGAAAATATTCGTCACCAAAATTTAACTCAGAAAATTCATAAGAAAATGGCTAAAATCACACATTTTTGTTGTGTTTTACTTCCCCTCATGATTTATCATTTTGATTTTGTGATTTTTTTTTTGTTTTTATTAAAATTAAAAGTCTTGTGATTTGAAGATGACGTGCTAACTTGTGCATCGTGAATAACTCACTTTAATACCTGATGTTATACAGGTATTTTTTCTGGTAAAATTTTTTGCCAAATTTCGGCCAAAATCACGAGAAAATTGAGAAAATGCCCTACTGGGGCAAATAATCTTGAAATTGAAAATAAATGTTCTGAACCTTCATGGATATCAGTTTTGACAGCTTTTTATGACTGAAACAGTGTAGAAAAATGCTTTTTACAAAGCCTATATGGTAGAAAATAGTAACATTGAAAAAGTATGCCTTGCATCTACTTCGATATCATTTTGGACAACTTTTGATCGTTGGAAAAGTCGCAAAATATTTGTTACGATGTCTCTAATCTAGGTACTAGATAATAATAAAGTCGAGATAATTGTGAAATATAGCTACTTGAGTATAATTATTGACCCCTTCTGGTGGTTCATACATTTTCTAAAAATGCTTTCTATTGCAATATCAAGTATCAGTGATAGTGGGATAGTAGCGCTATAACGTACCCTTGGGTTTCATTTCTTAGCAGTTTCTATGCATGAAACAGATTTGGAAAAAATGCTTTTTCCGACGATGTGTGGTGAGAAGATGAATTTGCACACGTCTTATCACTATTAATGTTCTCAATTTTTTTTCAAATCCACATAAGTACCTTCAAATGAGTGCCTTTAATGAAAATGAAAGTTTACACAATCCATTCTTTGCAGGTTTTTTTCTTTAGATTGTGTATGATAGTGGATACCTAGATCTTCTAGTATTCTATGGTGAAGTACTTGTCGGTGATTTTTAATTTATTAAGAGAGAAATCCTTGGTTTAGTTTGAATAAAAGAGTAGAAAAGAGGGTTGTAAACATGTCAAGGCTAACTCAAGCGGGACATCACCGCCCACCGAGGGCTCGATATTCAACACCTCTTCTCCAAAGACGAATTCAAGTGAATTTTAGCGCCCACGCATGTCCACTCGAACATTTCACACAACATTCATTCATAATCGATGAGATGGATGTGGGTGTGGGAAATATTACAGTCCACTACATTATAGAAAAACAAACAAATATTAATATAACAAAATGTATCTGCTTGTTCAACTTATCAATGTGATTCTTCTAGTAGTACAAGTAAGAAGAGGGTACTAAGTATCAAGAAAAAGCTTTCTTGGTATATAATAAACACTAAATATCTCTTACATACAATGGATATCTCTTACGTACTACGTTTGATATTATGTGTTATGAATCATTAATAAATAAGTATTAACGTTATTCAAGATCCTCATGGCTGATTTAAGGTTACTTTTCGAACGTTCAGTACATCTGCTGAAATGATAAAAATAGCCTGTTGAATCAATTTCGACGTAAAGAGAAGTCTTAGACATTTTGATCTCGCACCCTCTAAAGATAACTTCAAGACAGTTTTTGAATTGAAGAAAAACATACCATGTGTTTGTGATTCATAGCTTCCTCTTTTCAATTACACTGGGTTGATATTCTAATCACTTTTGACTAGGAGATCATTGAAACGTCATCCGAAAACATTCCCTAGTAGGAACTTAAGGTTTAGAGAAGATCACATGAAAATTATGAGGCCATTTAGGGCTCAATTATCGAAAACTTCAAAAATTAACGAAATAATAATTTCAATTTAATCCGCCAACATTTTATTTAAACGGATGACCAAGGTAAAAATAACATTTATAATTTCACATAAATCTCAATCTTCAATCATCTTTCAAGGTGGCACGGAACCTGGTGATTCGGTATGTAGTGAAAGAATAAAATGGTGAAATGGTGTATTGTTCACAAATGAGCGTAATAATACCACCTAAATTCTCCTTTCATCAACCTGTCCGAGGACTCGGACTGGAGGACGGAGCAGCCATTAGGCTCCCTCAAGATTGACACCACACACGGGCACGTCAAAAGCATAAGGGACCACCAATTGTGGTGAGTGACGTAATTTATGATCATCCAGAGTCGAAATCACATAGCCCTTCAAAATTGTTTGGAAATCTTACTGCAGATCAGTATTCGTACTATTTCCCCCATTTCTAGAATTTGCGAACAATTCAATCAAAAGTGGAAAGAACTGCAACAATCCGTATCTCACAGGAGTTTGAAATAATCGTAGTTACACCTTCTCAGTTCAAGATCAATGTGAGATTGTCAGTGTGTGTATTTTACTCTGAGTAGTCAGCATCCTATATCTAACTCAAAGATAATTTATTGTTGGGTGATTCTGAATTAAGATAATGCTATTATTTTATTTAGTAATCAATTAGTGAGGAACGCTGTGACGTAAGTTTTACTCGTACAATTTTATCTTGTTGAAATGAAAAAAAACCATTCAATCGTAAGTTTATCGTACAACCTCGCCGGTTGAATGAATGACACAGCTAGACGGAGTTGAGGTCATTGGTAACAACATAATAAACGCCCCGATAAAATCAACGGTCCCTCGCAGGAGTGAAATATCCCCGCACGTAGTAGATATCTCATTGGCCGCCCCAATATATCTCCTCCGTGTATCAACACCAAAATCCTTCAGGTCCACGGTAAAACCGAGTATCTCTTTCTGCGATTCCACCTCAATGGAGTTCCACTTCTATCGGATCACCGACCAACTCGTGATTATCAGTTTGTATTGGAAATAATAAACAGCCGATTTGAAAAAAAAAAACATGTACATTACAAATATTCACCAAATCCTTATACGAGTTGAGTAACTTCTAGCAAAATTCTAAGTAATAAATCAAGAGATCAAAAAAGACCCATAACTAGAGAAAAACCGTAATACCCACTTTTAGTTATCACTACGAACATTTATTGAACACATGTGGAATTTGCAAAGACAATAATTTTTGCTGATGTTTATCTTGAGAATGGAACAAAAATTAGTGCACGATATAGGGTTTATACATTGTCCCCCTCGCTCCTCTCTAATTGTTTCACAATTTTTTAATATGATCAAACATTATGTTCGTCTTATATTCAAAATGAATGTTTTCGGTAATGAATACTAGTTACAGAGTGAGTAGGTAGAGCGAACTTTAAGCGCTCAAACTTGACTTTTAAGACAAATTCGTCTACAAATTCGTGAAATTTGTTACGTTTGAATCTATAACGGCTAGAACTTGGGAGTCGTTATTGACGACGATTGGGAAACATTGATCAGCATTATTGCAATAGGTACTTGGTCGTTCCTCGGAGATATACAAGGTTCTTTCACCTTATGTATTTTACAAATGATAAGAGCAGGTTAATGATACCTTTGTAGCTCTGCAAACGATAATAATATATTATATTATAATATATTATCATATATTATCATTAGGTATCATTAACCTGCTCTTATCATTAGTCCTCCTTATCCTTATCTTCCTTACCTTCCTTGTCCTCTCCTATCTTATTATCTTATTATCAGATATTATCTGACTTTGTGTGTTTGTCGAGGGCTTGGGCATTCCCTGGAATTATATTTAAAATAATACTCTCAACGATTCTCTAACAGAAGTAGAGATGAGCTACCTACATCGTTTTTGCCTCAACCCATTCAATTTTGGTTTATTATTTCTAGTAACGAACCTTTGCAGTCGACCAAGAAAATTAAAAAAAATAAATCTTAAATACTTCTATGGGGTGAAAATTAAGGGCTGAAATGTTCAAACCTCTCTCTAGCTCAAGAAGTATCATCAGTATAAGGGCACCATTTGGGGTCTATTTGTGCCCCGGAGCTTTCTGAGGGTTGAAAAATGAGGGCTAAAATTTTCAAAACGCCCTAGCTCAAAAACTTTCAATATAAAGGTATTTATTTTTCATCAATTTGAAGTAGTATTGAATTTTTAGAATCGAATGAGACCCCCCACATCTGCGTAGGAAAAATTCGCTCCCTATGAGAACTTAACAGTTGGACTTATGATAAATCAGGAACACGAGAGTGAATCGCAATCAAAAGTGGCCTAATCTCCGTTCAAATTTTAGTTGACTAAAATGCGATCGTTGTTCGTTTTTTCGACTGTACTCAGTTTTTCGTCCTTAGCAACCAGCAATCAAATTTCCTAATGAACGTATCAAGAACTCGAATTGAGTGTGAAGCGTTTATTCCTTCAAAATAAACTTGATTATGAAGCAAAAAAAGTAATTTTTGCTTTAATTACCTACCAACCATATTTAATATGGTTGGTAGGTAGTGACAATGGCAACGCCGTGTTCTCTGAAGGCAAGTGACCTATACAGAAAAACTATAAACCTTTGTGTAATGATTTGCTGCGTTTCTCCATGAATGTTAAAGTGTTGGCGGTAGTGTCTTACAGGAACCTTACTAATGGGATATTGTTGGGAATAATTACTTTGCCAATTTCAATGCTTCCCTTTTCTTCTTTTTGGGAGAATAAGGAATGCAATACGAGAAAGATGAATTTATAACTACTGAGTTGGAGTTCCTTCGTGAACCGGATAAAAGACGTTCCCAATGAAACTACAGGCGGTCCTTGATTTTGTTTATTGTTTTTCTTCTCCGAATTGTAAACAACGAGCGGGTCTGTTGTTTTAAACTCCACAAACACCAGGGTATCTGGGTTTTAGCAGATGTTTTGCTTCTGGTTCAAAATGTATCCTTTTCTTTTGATTGAATATTAGTAAATTGTAAGTGAATCCATAATAACTCAAATCGCACGTTAATTATATCGACTGTGTGTGTTTTATTGCTTCATTAGACAATTTAAATTTATTGACATTGATGAGTGATGGAAGGTGGTGGAATATCACTCAAGTATTCATTGTTTTCATTCGCTAATCCTTTACTTATATTAAAATATTTTCTGCGTGAATAACCATAACTACCTAACGTTTTTGCCGATAATTTTAGTCATTATTTTGTCGTGGATAGTTTACCCGTTGAATGCTTTTATTTGATGGAATAGAATTTATTACTGTTACCTCGATCTTAAACAATAGACCATTCAAACAACAAATTGCATGATAAACATGGAATGATGTTTGTTCTGTTGTGATTATAAAATAGTGTGGTGGAGTGCCTCCTGGCAGACACTTTGTCATTATTAACCAAGAGAAGATTTACGCTCATCGTTTGAATGATTTGAGTTTTGATGACTCCATTCCTGGTATCGAAATCCCAGTGAAGTATCTTCAGAGGCTGGGAGGTTAGGTAAAAACTCAAACCTTTTTCTAAACCTTCAGCGTTTTTACCACTAGGAAACCGGCGTGTTTTCACGTTGGGGTGCCCTTCAGCCCCGTAATGTATTCCACGGCAGTATAAATTACATATATAACAGGTGTCTGACATGGTAACATATCCATTAGAGGCCCCCACCACAACCACCGCCCGCGCGGACACTGAGAAATGAAGTAATCAACTATGGAGTCGTCTTTACCGCCTTTGAGGAGTAGGGTCTACCAGTCTCTTCCTACACCCAGAACATCATCCTGGAAGTTGATAAATAAGGAATCCCCTCGCCCAGGGCTCACCGATAGGCCACAGGACCCTTAGTTTTTTTTTTGTTTTTTTTTTTTTTTACTCTTTTTAATTTGAGTCCAGTCTCAGAGTGCTGTCGTTGTTTGATGCGAGAAACACTTAGTTTCGTTCATTATTATATTATAACCATTTGCATAATAATCGTCGAATGAGTATTTGCTACCAAATATCTCTCAAACTGGTTCAAATTATTTCAGTAGGGTTTTTGTGAAACGACGACAAAGTTCTGTCCCTTTTATCGCTTTCTCGATTCTTCCAAAGCGATCTGGAGTAAAACTTATCAGCCAATGAAATGAACTTGAAGTGATCGCGATTAAGTCAAATCACCTAGGTATCTGTTGTGACTAACATTTCTGGAACGATAGGAATGTTTGGACAGATTTGGTAGCGTAGTTGTAGCATACAATAGTAGCCAATGTAGGTATGTTTTTGCCCAACGACCTAGTACTGGCGTTGGGTAAAAAAAAAAAGTATCTCCGCATTTCGCATGCACATTTCAATCACAATTTTCAATCGATCCAGAAACGTGCATGCCAATCCTTCTTAGAAACCACATGATCGGAATGGGTGGGAGTCATTCAATACCATGAAATATTATAATTATGTAAATATTTAGAGATACATTTCGTCACCACAAAATAACATGTGTGTTTCTTCGCCTCTCATTCACGTAGGTAGATATTCAATTAAAACGCAGATACCAATAATAGCAGCGATGTGTTTTGAATTTAAAATGAAAATTCCGCGTCTTCTATGCAAATTTCCCCGACATCCGTGCTACAGGTGTTTCGGAGAATCGAGAATTAATGAGGAAACGAGAAAAAATTACGACGAGAAAAAGAGCATCTTGAAGGGAAGAGACGGATGATAAAAAGATGAATATATAAAGGAGAAAGAATTTCAAAATTAAAAAATACATATATTAAAACATTTAACGCGTTGAAGGAAGCGCTGAAATACTCAAGGGGTTGATTTATGAAACGGCGGGAGTTTAATTATAGAAGCGCCTTCAACCGAGGCTGGCCGATCCCGCGACATTGTTGGCTGCGGGGACTCGACGCGTTTCGACGGCGTGGTGATTTCCGAATCCAAAATGGCGGACCTCGTTTTCACAATAATTGATTATTAACTTGTAATAAGATGATGGTGGTATTCTTACAATGAGAAGCAACGCAACTTTGGACACAGGATGACCGAATATTTAAAAAAAAAAAAAAAAACTAATGAAAAGACGAATCCCTCAACTTTACCCATCTCACGGCCACTCCAAGATAGTTGACACGAGCGTTTTCATATACTGTAGAACTGAAAAGTTGTCTTGATACCAACATTTTGGGTTGACTCCAGTGGGATCATTCAGAAGAGAGTTGATGGTACAACATAATTTTGTACCATCTTAGAATTCTTTTATTGCTTGGGATGTTTTTCACAGAGTTTTTCTCTTGTATGGGAGCTTAGATACCTACATAGAAAACTAATTTGTGATATGTATGTCCTATGAAATAAAAATGTTTTACTCCATTTAGAACCCGAGTTTTTTCACTTAGAATGTTATTCAGTACTTTCGAACTCATGTCATACAAACGTCTCAACTCCCATATTTTTCCAAGTATCCTCTAAAATTAGGAAACCATTGGATAGAGGGTTTAATTTCCTATCCCTGTAGTGCACGATCAATGATGTTGAGATGTAAAAAATAAATCGGCCCAAACCCGTTTTGGCAAACGAAATTTACTTATGTTATTTTGAGAACCTGTTGTAGTTTAATAAATTTTATAAAACTTGATTACCCACCGAAAGTTCAATGGAGAAGGTCGAATTAGGGAGAATACAATTGCTACAGTGCACTCATCTGCATCTCTATACTCCATTTCATATCTTCCTGTATCTCTATACTCCTTTTCATTGAAAAAAACATTCACCGAGACTCAGCAATGGCATTCGATTCAGCGAGAAAAATCACATAGACTCCCCCATCGAACTCCGCTCAATCCTAAATTCACAGAAAGTCACTAAATCCTGCAATAACCAGAATTTCAAATTATAAATTCCACGTTTCCTCCCAGTGGAAACCCGTTTTCCTCAGCTTTAAACAATTTAAACAGTTTTCTATTACGTACACTGTTGGAAAGCTGAGCTGTTGGGCAACTTTTAGTCTAGTTGCAGGAAAAACTTCATGGGATTCAATTTGGCTAACAATTGAAAAAACTGGTCGTTTTTATTATTTTACAAACTTTTAATTTTTTACAATCTCTTTATGTCTATTTTTTTTTATATATTTTACAATTTTTTTATATTTTACCAGTTTTACGCGACGAAAAAAAGTCATTCAAATCCAGGTCGGTGGTTTGTTCTCAAAGTTTAGTCACCGTAGGTATATTTATATTATTCCTTCCCCTTCTTGTAGATAAGAGCACATTTCAATATAGTTGTTTCCTTTGTGAAATATGGTGAGGTACCCAAGGGTTTTCCTAATTTGTTTTTCGAATTGAAGTTTATGATGACATGCTTATTGAAACCGAACTGTTCATTATTTCCCTCTATCTAACGGCATTCATGATGCTTTAACGCGAAACTTTCTTGTATGGTGATACACTCCCATACCTAACTGAGGGTCTCCAATTAGGTACATTGAAACTCAGCTGTGAAAAATGTAATATTTTACCTTTCAGTTAAACCTGTTTTGCACTGATTTAAACCTTTTTCAGTTTCATTTAAACTTTTTTTACTTTCATTTAAACCTTCTTCACTTATTTAAACTTTTTTACATTCATTTAAACTTTTTTTATTTTATTAAACATTTTGTACTTTGAATTAAACCTTCTTCGATTCTCAAGTAGGAAAATAAATTTTTGAACAGAAATTATTTCACACACAAGGAACAACAGGAACAATGGAAAAACTCAGCAAAAGTGGAACACAGGAAAAACGCTGTCAACATGGTCTTGCAGTCAATGTGGAACAAGGAACACAGGAAAAACACACAATTAGATGGTGTCAATGTAGTGGTTGGCCATTGACTGCAAGACCACATTGACTGCGTTTTTCCTGTGTTCCTGTTGTTCCTTGCGTGTGAAGTAAAGTTTTCATGTTCAAACATTTATTTTCCTACTTGGAAATCAAAAAAGGTATAATTCAATGTAAAAAATGTTTAAATGAGAGTGTTTTCCACACCTAGTTAAACCTTTTTGGTTTGAATGAAAGTAGAAAAAGTTTAAATGAAAGCGGAAAAGGTTTAATGAAAGTTGAAATACTCTAAATGCTTTTGTTCAAATTATAAAGCTACAAATCCTTATGTGTCCTGAAATTTAATTATAATCTGATACAATGATCGCCCAGCCCAATACCTATACTGTAGTAGATACTTGAATTTTTTTGGGACTGTGGTAGGTACCCTCTTTTCTTCATCAAGCTCCATTTAGAATGATCAATGGGATAGTTTCGTAAAAATACTCGTCGTCTCATCGATTCCCCCCCCCCCCCCCTAATTTCTGTAATATTGTTTTATCTTCATAATTTTATAGGTACCGGGTTTTCTTCACAATTTTCTCACCACAAAATCCATCTTTCCCGCGGATCGAGCTGAGTCCTCCGGATAGAACCGAAGGACGGCTGGTTCAAGGCCTCAGGCTAGCGATCTCCCAAGCAGAACGACCGGCGAACTGTCCCATAAATCATTCACTCGCCTGACAAGATCGTTACATTAATGAACCGCCATTATGCGTAAACATTCTTGCTTTTTTCTCTAATTTTATTTATTTTTTCCATCCCCGGATTATTCCTCCTTTCAATTCGAAAGTCGAACCCATTCATCAATTCCATTAATCGGGAGGCCTCTCCTCCTACTTAGTTCCGCGAAAAAAGGTTACGATGTCAGATTTAACAAAAGACACCGCCTTCTCGTTGTTGAACGGCGATTATACGTTTTTGTAACTTGTTCAAACATTAATTTCGTTGCTGGACCACCATCCTGGGTGATGTAACGGTAGTGTAATAGAACATTCGTGAGCCGGTCTGGAGTTTGTAATACATTTGAAGCCAATTAATTTCGTTTAGTCTCATCCGTGTTTCCGAAAGGACCACCGAGATAGAGCCTATTTATCAAGTCAGGGGTATCGAAGCTATTCAAGAACCTTCGCCGTGGTGAATAGTATGTATATGAAGCTTAGCCGGTCTGATGATCAAAAAGCAAATATGAAAGAACTGCTTTTAAAAAAAAATGATAATACTCGTAATATAGCTAGATGACAATAGAAGCTGTGAAATGGAGGCAAATCAATGGAAAAATGGTAACTTATTGAAGTTATACGAGTGGTATCTGATAGATGCTGTCTATGAATAAATATCAATTGATTAGATTATTATACCAGTTTCATAATTTTTTTAAAACCAATTTCATACAATTAATTTATTGGCGTGTTGTTTTCAAGAAAACATAGACGGAAAGGAAATAATGAACATTTGTTATAAAACGCTACCATACATTTTTCTATGAACTGTCCCCTACGTTTCGCTGAAGCTGCAGAAAGCTGCTGCTGGCAATCCCTTTTATTAGATACGTATTATATATTTAATTCATTTTCATTTCAAAATTTTACTCTTTATAATATTTTAATTTTACGCTTTACATCTCAATTTTAATTTTACCTTTTGTCCTTTCCTTTGTTTTCATTTTCCAACATTTTTCATTTCAATTGTTACTTTCTGTATAATATTTTCAAATGTTTATATTCGTATCAAAATATTTCAAATTTTCAATTATTATACCATTACATTTAAAAATTGTGATATTCATTATACACTAAAATACGTGTACAAATGGCTTTTTTTACAAGCTTAAACTACAAAAATGAGTTTTTATATACCTAATTTTTATTAACCTTTCCATCTAAGATACATAAATGATATATACAACATATACATATATATGTTGTATCATACCTATACCTAAGCCTCCGGAATCCGGTCAGCACCCTGATTATTATGGTGACTACTCTCCCGTTGGGAAGTTTGTCAGCTCTGTAGACCCAACAAAACTCGCCTTGAAAAATTCACCTTAAAAATTCTTGAGTGATGACTACGTCGTCCATGTAGATATTTGGATGATGACACGTGAATAGCTTATTCAACCTTACATGGAACGAAATAAACATGAGAGATTGGAGAGTTGACACCATTGTCTGCCTTTCATTTGAGAGGGAGCTCATTTTGGCGCCAAGCGCCAGCTTTAGATAACCCTTAATAAAATTTACGATATTGGTTGAAAAAAAATTATGAAATTGGTTGAAAAGTTCATAAAGTTAGTTGAAAAACGCTGCAAAATATTACAGAAAGGTTTATTATTTTTCTGTACAGATCACTTCCCAGCAAAGAACACAGCTCTGCCATTGACACGGCCTACCAACTAAGTTTTCGCTTCATAATCAAGTTCAGTTAGATGAAATGATAGTTTCACACTCCATCCGAAAAAACAAAGAATTCCTTCATTTAGAAATTTGGCTGCTTGTTGCTAAGGAAAGAAATGGTTGCTATGGACGCAAAACGAACAGCGATCGCATTTTGGTCAGATAAAATTTGAATGGAGATTTGGCCTCTCTTGCGATTCACACTCGTGTTTCTGATTTATCGTAAGTCCAACCCTTAAGTTCTCGTAGGGAGCGAACGGATTGTCCTACAGAGCTCCGCGTGGTCTCAAAAAATTCTAAAAATTCAATACTATTTAAAATTGGTGAAAAACCAATACCTTCATTTCGAAAGTTTTTGAGCTAGGGCACTCTTGAAAATGTCAACCCTTAATTTTCACCCCTTAGAAGTGGCTGAAATCAACCATAAGCTTCGGGGCACAACTGGACCCTAAATGGAGCCCATATACCAAACTTCATCAAAATCGGTTCATGGGAACTGAGGAAAGTACGACGGACGGACGGAAAATCTCGTATTCGATTTTTGGATTCTACGTACCTTGAAACGTAAACCAACAAATTTTGAGGGGGTGGGGGGTTACAAATTTTGTTTTATTGGTCGATTCAAAAGGTTTATTATTGAAAATAATAAACCAAAATCAAGAAATTTATTGAAAAATGTTGAATTTTACTTGAAAAAACTGTATTGGATAGCTTAGGTGTGTTTAGTGACTATATGGATTGTTATTCCTATGCAGCACATTCTTCTTCCTTATATTAGGGAAGTATCTGCCATACGTTGATTATCGAGCAGGAAGTCGATTGTCCGCTTCCTACCAATCTCGTCTCCCATTAGGAGCACCCTTCAAGGGAGGTGGGACCTCTGCGATGACGAAAGATAACGCTTTTGTATTGACCGGAAATGACGTCACAAGCCACCCCTCCGCGTTTTTCGCACTCATTTTGATCCCTTGACAACTGAGTACTTTGGAGTGCCCCTTCTCCTCTCAGATAACTGATTATTTATTTGGACCGATCCCAGATCTTCCAGTTGCGTGAGAGTCTAATTTATGGGAGGCTGAGTAAGATTAATGTCGCGTCGCCGTGGATCGGGTGTAAGAAAGAGGGTGAAACCTCAAAACTCCTTCTCCTCCCCATCCAGCTGAATTTTCGTCTCCCCAGACACGACTTATTTCGCTTCGTTTCGAAAACCCAAGAGGCCCTTCCAAAGAGAAACGGCCGAACTCTCTCAATTATCGAGAGGCGGGATTACTCTCGATAAGTCCGCGAAAAAAAAATCGACTGATATTCATCCAAGTCCGCCTATTTGATTGCCATAAATGGATGGATTTGCAACAAGACACGCTAAAGCGTGTTACTTTCAAAATTACCCTATTTACTGGTGTGCTCTAACATAGTTATGCCTTTAGGTGAAGTGTATTCTAAAATGAACCCAGTTGTGACTTCCCATGCGACTAAAACCGACAAAAAATAAAATTGTGAACCATTTTAAAGTTTGGTTCAGGACGGATTCTAATAGATTTGCTAAATTTGTTGTTCCTAAGCAACCATTTGGTTTTGTCAAACCCCATTTGATTTTGGTTTATTATTTTCAATATCTCATCAAAATTGGACTGGACAATGTAGATAAGTATTTTGGACAAACATCGGTTGACTTGGGAGACATTTTTTGTTTGAATTTCATAATTAATGAAGATATAAATACAAATGAGCTGGTTGATGCATTCTCAGGAAAAAATAATTGGAAAAAACTATACAAATTATTACACAAAGGTTTAATATTTTTCTGTTCCCTCGGCTGCAATGACCTGCCAAACATATTTTCCCTTCACAATGAAGTTTATTTTGAAGAAATTAACGTTTCACACTCGATTCGAAGAAATGAAAAGTTGTGGGTGCCTTCAATAGAAAATTTAAATACTGGTTGCTAAGAATGCAAAACTGAAGTTAACTTGAAGAAACGAACAACGGTCGTATTTTGTCAGCTAAAACGTCAACGGAGATCAGACCTCTTTTGCGATTTACACTCGTGTTTCTGGGGGTTCAGCTGTGACCGAGCTAGCTACGGCATGTGTCTCTGGAGACGGGACTTGAACCGGTTGCAGGGGCCGTGAGTTCGAGGCCCGCCTCTGCGGCATATTTTCGGGCGAGTCGGTCGCAGTTGCCCCTCGTCCCAACCCAGGGCGGTGGGGCCAATGGGAAGCCATGAGCGAAATCATCAGAACAAATTCTGATCTTCCCTTAGGATGACAGCTGATGACGTCCGAGACGCCAGGAATAGCAGTTGGACGAAAATCCAACCTGAAATGGTTGTTTACTTTACTTTACTTTACACTCGTGTTTCTGACTTAACGTAAGCGCAACCCTTAATTTCTTGTAGGGAGGGAGCGGTTACAGAGCTCCGCGTGGTCTCATTCGATCTAGAAATTCAATACTATTTTAAATTGATTAAAAAACAATACCTTTATATCAAAAGTGTTTGAGCTAGAGCGTTTTCAAAATTTCAAGCCTTATTTTTCAACCATTAGAAGTGACTTACATCAACCAAAAGCTTTGGGGCACAACTAGACCCCAAATGGAGCTCATAAGTATACCTAGCAAACTTCATCAAAATACTAAACTAAGGAAAGGCATGCGGCAAAATTTTTATTCGATTTTTGGATTCTAAGTACCTTAAAACGTAAACCAACAAATTTTGATGTGTGGGGGGGGGGGGGGGGGTTAACAATTTTTTCCTTGGTCGATTCCAAAGGTTCGTCATTGAAAATAATAAATCAAAATATCTTGGGTTGGATGTGGTACTGTCACTACTCTTTTGAAAAGCTAGGATACCTGTTGATATCAGCACTACGCTAGGATCACCAAGAAACCTCACACGATTCTATCAAAATCATTCAACGTGTGGTTATAATGTCATACTAATCGATCATAACTCTGAATACCCTCCTTTAAAATCATGTTTCAAAAGCAAGAAAATATTCCCAGGCATCGATCAAAGTCTGCAACTTTAGCGGTCACGCCTCGTGCAACTCCCTAAATGGAAACCTTGGCGATATAACTAGGCGTTTTTCGCCAGCAAAGCAACCTGGCTCTCCCATGCCCAGAGGCATATTGTGATACCTTGCAATTATGAAGTAAATTGAAACCGTATTCATTATGAATGCACATAATTCATTTTAGTTCATGATCTGCATTACATATTGGTCAGATGGATGAGGGTTGGCACCTACTTTGAACTCATGAAAATAATGTGGATTCCACCTTTCACCCATTGTGTCTTTAAAAGGTAATTTCTGAATTGAGTATAAATATTCATAAATAACTGTGAGAATCATACGTAAATAATATTATGAGTCAAAGTTAACTCTGCTCGTTATAGTATGTAGTTGGATCACAAAGAAGAATGTTCAACACAATATCAATCACGAAGCCCACAATTTTTTACCAAACGGCGCATGATGTCTCATTTTGGATTTTAAAAATGTTAAGAGAGCCCAGCCGTTAGTACTTTAGTATTTTGTGCCTCAAGATCTAGAACACTGATCAATCTATTGACATGAAATTTTTTCCAGTAGGTAGTACTTATAGTCGTCTTCACTCGTCGGATGGATTTCGAAAATATTAGTTTATAGCTCAGGTATGATTTTTTTTAAAATTCCGTTTTTTTTTGTCTAATTTTTTTCTACTCCAAAAAATTATTTTTAAACCTTATAGTCGAAATTTTGAGAAACCATCTGACTAAAGTGGAGTTCAACTATGTTAAATTCGGGGAAGATCCGGGAAACACGACAACTTCAACCATTACGGAAAAACAGACGCAAGAAGGACCAAAAACTTGATTTTACAGGAGAGCACTCTTTCTGAGAACTTCACAAAATGCATCTCAAAATACTTTTAACAAAGCAAAATGAAATCTGTTTGAAACGGGACCACCACGGATACTTGTAGAACAAATTTCAAAAAGAACCAGACAGATTGGTACCAGAATAAAGAAATGCAACGTACTCGGACTAAAAAAAAAAAAAACGTCGTCCCATGACAACCAGAATTGAGTACCTCCTCTTTCGCGCGCCTTTGGCGCGTTGAAGTCGGTCAACAAAGTGAAAAGTAACTCCCAATGACAACAACGACTTCAAACATGCAAAAAATGATAGAAGTTTACATTGTGAGGAAGAATAAGGAAGAAGGTTAATTTCAATCAGGTTTATTATCTTCTTTCGCGGTTTTGGTACTGTCAGTTCGATTTTTCGTCCGTTTTTTTTCTCTCGTGTTTCGTGGTCTTTCCAACTTCAAGAGTATTTTTCTATCTGTCCTAATTGAACAAAAATCAAAAATAATACACCATTTTGTGCTTAGTTAATTAATAAACTTTCTAATGTCAAAAACAAAAAATCGAAAAATTTTTCATTTTTTCACTGTTGAGTTCCTTTGTTAAATTCCTCTCAAATTGACATCAAATTGGCCGTTATTTTCTATTGAGGACGTGTAGAAATTTCAGATCAATATCAAAATTCCATAGTCTATACGTTCTGTCTCTTTGGAATATCTAAATAATATCTTTAGAATGGAGTAAAATAGCAGGAGTATAAAATCGGTGTGATCTATTGTATTTATATTTGGTTTGATTTGGCTCTATTCTCTTTCTAGAGGCACTAAATCATCAATACTGAAGTATGTAGCATCGCAAATAAAGCTAAAAACATGTAAAACTTTTCCCAAGGGGACACGGTTGTCACAATAACCTATTTGAAGTAGAAGCTTTCTGATCCTGTGGTGTGCTCACACTGGAGCTCTAGTTGGTAATAAATTTATCTTTAAAATAAATCTAGAAAAGTCCTTACTCGTTGTTGATGAGGCACCTTCGAGTTGCCCAGAAGAGTGGAACATCCAATTACAGTATTTCGTAGATTCTTTTATTTATTCACTTGGTCGTGTCCTCCAAGCTTCTTGTACAAACGCAGAAGGGACAGCATCCATTTCCCATTGGAAATCCGACGCCCCAACATCCTGGGGGAGGATGACATCTGTCGGTCCGGAGAGGGCTTCTTGCAGGATACTGCAGTTATTGATGGCTGTAACAAGAGGGAGAGTTTAAAAATATAAGCTTTTCGGTCACCCGATCCCAATAAAAGAGAATTGCCGTATCATCTTACAAGTGGCTGAGGGGCACATCAAAGGGTTTTTGGGCCTTTGACGCAACAAACTTGACCAATCAAGGAAGTCTGATTTAGTCGATATATCATTTGAGTAATGTAGGTATAGTATCATTAATGGTGTATTTTTAGCGAAAAAGCCAAGAACATGAATTTGGAAATCTGAAACCACTTCTGAAACAACAAATTAAGTATATTACAAACGCGAGTGATTGATATTATGATGTCCTTGTTTTCTTTCTCGTATTTGATGGAAACATATTTTGGCTTCTATGTGGTGCTCATTTTTCATCCTGATCTCGATTGGCATCCAAAACAAGCTAGGATACATACAATTAGGTACACCTTATTAGGTGTGCCTTACTACTTATCAAACACTGGAAAGTATCTACTACTTATTCAAACAAATACAATAATATTGTCAACCCACTGAGTTTGGTATGCGACCATAACACTAGATTACAAAATTTAGGGGTGGTCTGGCTGCCTCGTTCTTTCACCACTTTTCTTATGGTATTTGGTGCGCTGAATCCGAATCTGACGTCAGTTTTTTTTGTTTATGTCGGATTTTCAAGATATACCTAGCTAGTTTTAAGATTTTTCTTGTTCTCACTTCTCTTCATTTTTTAGTGAAAACTCATCTTGCTCAAATCTCCTCAAAAAGTACTCAGACTTGAATGGAAATGAAGAAAAGTGAGAACTAGAAAAATCTTAAAACTAGCTATATCTTGAAAATCCGACATAAACAAAAAAAAACTGACGTCAGATTCGGATTCAGCGCACTAATTACCATAAGAAAAGTGGTGAAAGAACGAGGCAGCCAGACCACCCCTAAATTTTGTAATCTAGTGTAATTTATCCAGCTATACTGTATTTATACGGTACCTACATAGGAAAAGGTGCAGCAGGGCAAGGTAGATATACGGCAGTATGCCTATAACATAGGTATAAGATTTTACTGAAACTAGGTGCTCGAAGTTTGACTTTCAAGGAGAATAGTCAATTGATTTTCATCCCTGACTTCGAGGGTACCTACAGTCGCTCTATTTTAACAGAATTGTTTAGTTTACAATCGTTGATATCACATAATATTTAATATTTATTCTTGGTATTTCGGTGATTCCACGGAATTAATCGTCATTTTTCTTCGGAGTACCTTAGACACTTCCAAGGTAAATCCTTCAAGTACCACATCTTACTTCAGGAAGAAGAATCTTACACAATTGACTCCAAACTGAAACGGACTCTGTAATCGTTCCTCAAATATTTCGTACCAATTCCTATCGTTTTACAAAACATTAATCGAGGAAGTCGTTGAACTTTACCATCAATGGAGGTGAAGATTATTTGGCAGCAAAATAGTGACACAAACATGCGCACAAAACAAACATTTCTGGTGCTCTGAACCAAGAATTGAGGCATTGTTATCATCTTGTTTAACGAAAAATTAAGATTTCCAAAATATTTTTTGTTCTGGAAGTTTATGTGGTCTACCCCAGAAACGACAGGGTGTAGAACTTAGTATCGTTCATAGATAGCAAAGATCTCCAAACCCCATAATGGCTCTATTTCTTCGTGAAAAACACAGGTGTCCTTCGGACAGGTAATAATTACCTCCTGAAGACCTCCATCCTGAGTTTTTTCCCAAAGTCGTTTTAGTAGGAGAAATTAGGTGGGAGCTCTGCCAGGTACTGCAGAGTGAAGGGAAGGTGTACAACTTTCTACTCATAAAAAGGCGAACTGGAAAAAAAGGTGCGCTCTTTTCTAGGGGTGGGTTTTATGGTTGGGAATCCTGTAGTCCCTTTGATTGTACCTCAACCTCAGCCTCTGAGCATCTGCTGCCTTTTTCCATTGTGATTCCCATGCCAGCTTACGTCATTCTCTTTTGAGTGAATTGAATAGGAAAAAACTTAAAGGAAACCTAGTTGCGACTTTCACTTTTTTTTGGAAGCAACTGGGTAGGTGAGGCACGTTGCAACGGTTCTCTTGTGTAACTTGAACGCAATGGTCACGTCAACTTTAGTCACGTCATGTTACATTATGGAATGACCTGTGATGGAATATCCTCCTGGGCAAGACTAGCTCGGTAATACTCATAATCTCGAATTTAATCGTAAAATGTATTTTTCATCATACAAGTGGTACAACTCAAATCTACCACGTAGAAGTTGGTATATGCAGTGGTTGAAATTGACAAAACAAATAACTATTATTTTAATTATTGTAGATGATATCAATTAATAAAACTACTGGTTTTTATATTAATACTATCTATCGCTTCCAATATTTATTGCTGATCATGTTTCCGGCATCATGATTGAATATTAAATATTCAATCATGATGCCGGAAACATGATCAGCAATAAATATTGGAAGCGATAGATAGTATTAATATAAAAATTTTCCATGAAATGACAAAAACTGCTGATTTGTCAGCAGTTTTTGTCATTTCATGGAAATATTACTCAATTACTCTCGATCATTTTCAGTCATGATTCTTCGTCCGCCAGAAATACACATTTCTGACTAATAAGTATACGTAAACATATACATTATTGCGTACTGTTATGTTTTAGCTCATATCTTATTTGGTTATTTTTTTGTTTCAGGTGAGAACAGTTCTATACGTACTCAGATTTTTTGGTGAGTTTTTATCGTTACCTATGAGGTATTGTGATAGTTCTCTTCTGATTAAACCATGCATTACTGCAGTTGGACTTCATATAAAGTTATTAACTTATCTAATTGTTAATTTGAAGTTGTAGGTAATGTTTATATTTGTGTGCCAAATTTACTAATATAAATTGAAATGAATTTTTATAAACGGCTTAAATTGAGAAAATTGAGTGATGCGGGGAGCAAAATTCTGGGTTAATATTATGTTAGCATAATGAACCAGAATATATCTTTGTTGTTGAGAACGCTGGTGGATACTTATTGCGTAAGGCGTCTCTATAACGTAATTTGTTTCAAGTTGGCATGTTGTTGAAACATATATGGAACCCACACAACACGCTACCATTCGAGATTCAAAACAGCAAAACGATACATCGTTTCATATCATCATTATCAGTTAAATTGAATTTGCGGTGGAACCGACAGTATTTTTCATCGCCGGAACGAATGACGCTGTCGCCAAGGTAATGGGAGAATCGCATAAATGGGAGAAGTAGCCAGTTTTTCAATAACCAGTATAAGTTTTGTGTTAAGTATTTCATATTAAACCAGTGTGTCAAGAGATCCAATACCTCCTGAGAGTCTTCCAATACCACGTGCAGGAGTCTCCGTGATCATAAATCCTTTAAGGGCATCTTTTTCTCTACACCCCTCATAACAGAGGGTTTCCAAGGCATAACACGACGTGTTTCAAATCAGAAAGGGAACTTCAATAGGAACTAAACTTTTTTTTCGCTCTCCTGAAAAGTTGGAAATTTTTTACACGAAGTAGTTATAACGGTACCAAAATAGTTGTTGGTTTGGAATTGGTCAGGTATGTTTGTTGCCAGATTATTACCTACGATAGTTACAATGGGCACTGAAAAGAGATCGGCAGCAAATAGGTACTCGTATCTACATTACGGCAAAGCACCTCCCCAACATTATACAGCCACTTCTCACATCTGATTCCTGGAGATGAAGATTGAAGAAATTAGTGTGGATTCATGAGATGAAGTTAGAATGATAGAAAGGAAAAAATATAATTGTTTTTCAACGCATCTGCTGTATACAAGACAGACGTACTACATACAGCGCAGCCGTCAGAACATCAGCCTACCGACCTACTATCTACTGCACATACGTCTGCCTTCATTTTTTTTTTTCAAAACTCCCTCAAAGACAAATTGTCTTTTGTAACGAAGGGGGCATGCCATAAATGAAAATAAATAAATAAATCAAATATAATGGGGAGGACGCCTAGGACTCACCCGTCGCCGGCCCTAGGGATGAGGGAAGATGAGGAAGGTGGGGGTGAGAGAGAGGGATGAAGGGAAGTGCCTCTGTATAATGACCACCAATTGAGATATGAGCCGAGCAGGACACGGGTGGTGATACCATGGAGTACACCTGCTGAGATGCCCAACTCGCGCAACTCCGTGGCACTTTTCCCGCACCACACTCCGCGCCATGACACTGTTGCAGCCATCACCTGATGTTGTTGGCTGCCACTCCTTTCACCTCCGACACCGCTTGCCGTGAATATTATTTGTATCATACAGAAAGACTACCTATCTACCATCCCGCCAGAAGTTGAGTAATAGACAACTTACTTGTACATAGAAAACTTCACAGAAGAACTTTAATAACGAGGTATTTATGTGCCTGATTCATAGAGTCGTAGGTAACTATACAAAGGTTCGTACCTACATAAATATTGATATTACTTTTCACTTCAACAATAACAATACCATTACATATTGAAATGAGGGTATCGAAATGTACGATATACCAAGGTTCTTATTGTTCAAAAATAGGATACCTGGAAATTCAATTAAATTTTCCAGCCATTGTCCATTACAGCTCCCCGCAAACTGCGGAGTATTGCGACGTAGCTACGAATTCAGGTATATCGAGGTGTATCCAGGTTGAAGTGGTATTAAAGAGCGAGGGGGAGTTCAATTCTCTACCTACAGCGACCTTCATTGCAAGGGAAACCGATATTATTTCCACGGCGTTCCACGCAGTTTTCTCTCTCTTTTCATGATGATAGATAACGAGAGAGTAAGAGCCGATAACGGCGGTATGTTTTGTTGAGCTGGTCGTGCCATGAACAGGTGGCTAGTAACTTCAACCCCCTCCCTGCCACCCCCTTCGAGCCAGCCCGCGCCATTTCCCCCTCCCCTCTAGCCTCTTTTCCACCCCTTAATCGCCTCCTCTTTTAGTACTCTCACTACCCCATCCATATTTTAACCTTCTCTCTGCACCCAGATTATTTTATTGGGCTTCCCACAGCATTTACACTGCGTTTTGATATTCATCTTTCATTATTCTCTCGCTTTAGTTTCAACACACAGATGTAAGAATGTAACATTATGCTGTGACATCATAACCATGAACAACACATCACAACCGTCATCGCACAGTTTACCTATATTTCTTGAGTAAATAAGGAAGTGCTCATTTCACGGGTCAAATTTAACGAAAATGATGATTTCAAACCTCATTATTGAAGTTTAGTTGGTTTTTTAGCTGGTTTAATGAACCGGTATCGCAGATCTCGGTAATTTTTCGGGTTGGACCGTTGGTGAACCCCACTCCACACGGGTGAGGCAATAAGTAGCTATGAGCGAAATCATCAGAACGAATTCTGATCTTCCCTTTGAAACAGCTGAGATGATTGCTTGCTTACTAATTTTACTTTTTGAAGTTTGCTGGAACATGTATATGTATCTGCTTTATAGTAGTTAGGATCTTGCTCATAAAGGGAATATTGGAAGTTTGATTCAATGTAATTTAAGTTGTGTGACTAGCCCACTCAAAACTCAAACAATACACCAAGTCCATTTATGTAGACAGCCTAATATCCGGAATGCATACTATCCACCCTATAAAAATGGATTAACCTTCATAATAGCTCTTCCACCTACCATACATTTCTCTACGACCCTCCAGCTAATACCTGCATGGTTTTGGAACATCCGACAAACATTGTCAAACCGTTTGAGCGTGATTCAACTGTTTAGATGTAGTTTGGCCAAATGGTTTTGCTACAGTATCTACATTTTATTGTTCGAATCTTCTTCAGATCCATAGTGATCAACGCCAGTTACACCATGATGAACTATCTTCACGCGGGTTTTCAGGATCGGCAGGTCTTCCAATTCGATAGGTATCACCAACCTACTATCCATCTCAGTCTAATATCGATACCTTAAAGCACAAAAGTGCTAGGTCCAAAAACCGAGTTTTGAGAAAAACGCAAAAGAAATTATCACCAGTGCACAATTCCTAAAATAATGGCTTATAAAATAAATAAATAAATTTTCAAGCAATTATCGTCAACAAAACTCAATAATAGTTGTGTTGAATTTGAGTTTTTCTGAAATAAAAAAAGATAAAAAATTGGAATATGGATGGACATAGCTCTTTTGTGCTTTAAGGCATCGATATCTCATGTGTAAGCTGAACCATCGTAACGCTTCTTTCTTTCGTTCTGAATCACACTCCTATTCCTTGTATGTCTCGCACCGTTGCTACTCAGGACAATACATGGTTCCCCCTGTTGCCAATTTTATTGCTTAATCCCAATTATTCATTATTGCATACTTCATCGTGAATTATTTGGTATTTTATTATTTTTGTTCTCCTGCAGAGTTCATTTGGTTTCTGTAAGTTGGTATTTTAACTCAAGCTCAACTCGCAAACTGAACTGATTCTTTTCTGATTTTTTTCATAGTTTTCATGGTGTAGTGACTGGTGGAACGCAAATAGAGTGCCTATCACCATTTAATTGAGATCAATACTTGGGATATATACATACACCAGACAGAACGACAATCGTTAGCAATGAGTTTGAACTCCTTGGATAGTCCAGCTTAAAAACCTCTTTGCAAAGGATGAGAGAAAGGCAATTTTTATCGTGTAAATTCTTCTATATGACCGGTCTCAAAAAACATAAATATAGAAAAAGAAGGCCTCTCAGAGTCATACTGAAGACCCGACTTACAGTTAACAAAAAGTTATAGACCTCCCTCACGGTCTCAGAATGCACCTTCTAGTATTGATCTTTAGAACCCCATCACGTCTTGATTAAAAATGTATAAAGAGAAAGAAGAAAGTGTTGCGATGGATTTAATCCCGAAATATTAAGGTAGGTATATATTCGAAAAACTCGGTCGGCGGTGGCTCGAGAAGGAAAGATAGGAGCAGATGAGGGTAAACAGATGTGAAGAGGCTAACCCCCGCTAGGCAACCACGTCACTATAGCAACCATGTGCTTGATTTATGGCGATGGAAAATTGGAGAAATGAAGGGCACCACCAGACAGGCCGGGAGCGAGAGGAGCTCGGGCGAGAGCGAGACAGAGAGAGGTTTTGAGAGGGATGGAGAGAGAGAGGGGATGAAGAGGATGAAAGAGAGAGAAGGTGAATCAGCACAGTTCTCGTGGCTCAATCAATATTCTACGCTCTCACTCCCTTTTTGGGGATGTTCGCTTCTCCAGGAGTTCCATCTCCTTTTGTAACTGTTACTCGAGGGATCTACCGGAGGATGTCATCCGAGATCGGTTTTTGCCAGGTTGTACCGGACGAACGACCTACAGAAGATCTTTTTGAAAAAAATGGTAGTATTCAACATTTTTGTAATAACTACGTACATCGTACTGCGTTAGGGTTTAAAAAATCTTGGAAGTTGTGAATAGTTGAATTTCCAAACCAATTATGATACAGTTCCTCAAGTATCGTCTTTTCACCTAGTAAGTTGGTTATGAGGGATGAACACCTCCAAGGCAGAAACCTCAGAACCTCAGGCAGACCTCAGAAATTCTATATGAAGACTGGACCATCTTAGGAGGGAAACCATTAGATCCTCATTCTACCTGAATGTGCTCCGTACATGGAACATTGTTTGTAGCATGGGATATCGGTATTCTCATACAGAAATACTATAAGATCGACGGATTATGCTTACTACAACCTCGAATTCATTGCTGAGAAACTAGGTGATGAGTAAGTCAACAAAATTGCGATGCATTACAACCACCGAGTGCCGGAGACAAAATTAATATTACAACAGTTATCATGGCAAAATAGCTACTAGATTGTTCGTTTAAGACATTACACTACTACATTCATTCTCTACATTCATACACTACGACATTACTACACCAAATTCTACTAATGAGCACCTGGTAGAAATCGATAGTACCTAGGTATTTTCAAAAGTTTGAAGAACCTTCACTATTTTTGTACTCGAACTATTGAAATTTTCACAAATTTAAGTAGCTCATAAGTATTGAAATGAATTTCAACGTCTATTCGAGGATTTGTTTCAAAATTAATTCAAAATTGGTTGTGTATGCCCAGAGAGAATGTGCTCTTGGGAGGAGGGAAATGAGTTTTATCTTAAACGCAACTGATTTGACGTCCTCCCAATCACGTCCAGTGGTCTTCTGGGAGCAGAGAGCACTAGTATTATTATAGCGCTCTACAAAGAAACGGAATGAACTGTAGACTTATATTTATTTCATACTCAGCTGATCTGACTTCCTCACAACTGCTCCATGGTTCCCTTGGTGCCGTGCACTAACTCTCAGAGCTGTTCAGGATGGCCAGAGATAAGTTAGTTTTCTCGGACACACAGCTTATCTGACTCAGTCCCAATCACAGTGAGCCGTGTCCTGACCTTAAAACGCTTTAGAATCGTAGAACGACAGAGAATGAAATAGTAACTCTACTGGTCACTGAACTGATCTGTCTTCCTCTGAACCACTTCTGATGATCCGTAAGGGATTAGGTACGGGCCAATTTCCGATGCTCAAGTTTGAGTTGGATGAGGTAGCAATATCACTTACATTACTCATAGATTGCTTTTGGGCATCTCCTTTGGCTGACAAGAGAATGTGCATAAAACATCAGTGCTTTGGCTTTATAATGATCAACAGTAAAGTGAGGTTTTTCTCACGTTTAGCTGATCTGACATTCTATAATTTATTTCATTTGATCATATCAGAAAACATTTGGAAATAAAAGGACCAAATGAATTGCCTGAGCTTCATCTTCTAAATTCTTGTGGGACCGTTCAAGGGCTGACCTCAGCCATACTTTTAGCGCTCTGTGGACAAGACCGTGCAACTGTCGAGAACTGGGCTTTATCGCGTTTACACAGCTAATCTTTTATCCTCCCGATCTATGTTTCTCATATTTGTAAATACTAATGTGATAAAGCTGTATTCAGGAATATAAGGACGGGGAAATGTCCGACCCAATTAAAACGTATTTTGATTTAGAAAACAATGGTTGGATGCGAGCGTATGCATTTGACTAGAAAAACTTTCAATGAGTTTCTGAATCGGTTTTTGGAATATTTAATTTTTGTGGGAGCACTTACTGAATGAAAGGCTAACTTTTACTAAAAATGACTTTTGGTAAATTCAGATGATCATCTGATGTATGGAAAATTTGTATTAGTAGAGGATCAAAAAAGGTTCTGAAGACTCACCTGCAAGGTAGGTAATTGGTTGTTTTGGTTAGCGCGGTTTGATACTGACTGAAAATCAAGGTGATGTGGCCTACCTGGCATCAACAGCGAGGGAGCCTACTTCGAAAAGGGGAGGCCTTAACGACCATTGAAGAGCGTTTGCCATTCAGAAGGGATCCTTCCACCAACCCTTCTCCAAATGATCTCCCATCGTTGCACACTGCTTCCTCGCAATTCAACGCTACTGGGTCTCGTAGTGTCCTTCCTACAAGCACGTGACGTAGAGGGTTGTTTTCCCTTTGTTGGAGGTTAGTGGGGTGTCCGACCCCTTCGTCAGCGGCCCCAGGGGGAAGCCTAAACAGCCATATTGGATCGATCTGCCCTCTTCTCGCCTTACATTCAGACGCTGCCGAACCCCCGTCGCTCTCAATAAATTCACACGTACTTGGATGCTTACTCCCGCGCTATTGGTGGACTTTTCAATCTCTTCACAATTTATGTTATCTCAACGATTCACCTTTTCAACGTGTCTACGGCTTTCCTAGGTTCCTGAATGAGTCGTCCATCACTCCTCACGACAATAACCAACATACCAACTCACTACTTTTCAACTATCATTCTGTACGCTACAGCAAGAGCGATAAATCATCTTGGGACGTAGTTAATGATGTACATACAGAACGTGATTCATAATGTCATGTGGATATTGTCGACGTAATAAGTTAACAGTGCAGTTAGAGAAAAATGGGATGAGTGAGGGCTACTCGGACACTACCTCCACATAATATGTCCACATAATATGAATTCATGATTCATGTAGATCAGATTGTTAACATCATTATAGAAAAGAGAATCTTAAGAAATCACTGTACTTTGTGTATTTCTACCCGTTTAACAAACAATATACATGATGTGTAAATAACGGATCTGAGTGAAATGGGGAGAGGAAAAATGGGTTCCTGAAATGGACTGTAAGCTTACATCTTCTTCATGATGTGTACCACATCATTATGTAATCAATGTATTACACTAGTTCAAAATTTCATTTTTATTCCATCAAGATTGCATTTTCTTTTTTTTCTGATATCCTAATCAACTTCGGATTTTTCAAAATTATTATGTACTGACCGAATTTGAGCGAATTGTTACCGTACCTATCTAAATTAGATTTTTTGTATTTCGAATAATAAATACACCGTTTTGACCCTAATAATAGAGCGATTCTAAAATTATTAAATTATTATTAGCACATCACGAGCATTTTGATTTTTTTTGTTTTTTCACTTTTCAAGATTGAAAAAAAAATTGTCTATAAAATCAAATTTTCCACTCGCAATTTTCGTTTCAGACCGTTCTGAACAATTTTGGTTCCGTATCTGTCTGTCTTTCATGAAGTTGTTTTCCGATTTCGATGAAAATTTCAGGGATTGTTCGGGTTGGTGTGTAGATGGTCCCCTATAAAACCATTGCCTCCAGACTGATAGTAGACACTGCGTTCGCTAAAACGTATGTTTCCTTGTAAATGCCATAACTTCTACACTTTCCCTCTGATTTTGATGACATTTTCAGGGATCATGCGGATTGGGGTGTAGATGGTCCCCTCTGAAAAAAAAATCACGACCCCCAAAATTGATAGTAGCCTCTGAGCATGCGCAAACGTAAAATCCTTGTACCAGCAACAACACCAACATTGTTCATCCGAATTTGATACAATTTTGTAGGATTGTTCTCATTGGCGTGTAGACGGTTCCCTACGAAATAATTGCTTCCAGACTGATAGCACTGCGCATGTGCAAACGTGAATTCCTCTTTTTTTTAAACTGGTAAGTAAGTTTTTATTTTGTGTTCAGTCAAACGTAACAATAGTGTAGCTTTAAGTAACAAAGGGAATTTTTTTTTAGACTTCATTGATTTTCTTCAAACAGTGGAACGGCCGCATCATCCTCCAATTCAAGTGGCCGCACTTTTCTTCGGGCACCTCGTATCCGAGTCCGACACTGCTCGAATTATGGCAGATTGAATTTTTGTTATCACCCACCCAAGTTTTGAAAACGGATTTTTCCCTTACATTGCCAGTAAATGGGATCCCCGTTTCATGAATATCGTGAATTCTTTCTCCATGGCCCCATCGCACGAGCAAACCAATGGAATGAATGAGCCTCGAAATCTTGATTGTTTTCTGGATTGATAAATATCAACTCGTTCGAAAATTGGATTTCAGTTATGTTCGATGTTGATGTAGTTCATAAGGGATCGCCTTGGGGATAATCCCTACTATCCCTAAAAACGATATCTAAATCCGGCCACTATATTTTTCTCGTCTAGAATGGAGTTTTGGAATCAACAATGAATTTGAAAATCTAAATTCACCAGAAAATAACCTGTTATTATCGAATCTAAAGCATATTCACATTTACCTGTATACTGGAAGAACTTTCATAAATCATTGCCACATCCAGCTATCTGTAAAACGAATTTTCAAAGTTCTGGAGTTTAGAAAAAAGGGAATGCAATCACGATGAAATTTTGATCCAATGTAATATATTGATTATATAATTAATTTATTTACTTTTTAAGAATATTTCATGGAGCGAAAAAGAATTTACTCGACAGTGTTTAAAATGTGTCCGCCAGTAGGAATTCAGTTGTTTATTCTCCACAACACTCATTTGATCATCGTGTTTTGAAATAAGCCAGCTCCGGGTATGGAGTAACTGCTTGGTGTTCCCACAGCGGAAACGAATAGTGAGTGAAAATTGCTCGTTATGTTTACTCCGAAGTGAACGAGATTTGCATTGCAAATTCACCTGCATCAATT
This sequence comes from Apolygus lucorum, assembly GCA_009739505.2. Taxonomy (NCBI): domain Eukaryota; kingdom Metazoa; phylum Arthropoda; class Insecta; order Hemiptera; family Miridae; genus Apolygus; species Apolygus lucorum. The sequence goes on from CM019182.2 coordinate 14,020,929, forward strand.
AGAAATAACCGAGTACAACTTGTATCCTTCAGGCATCTACCGTCTATTTTAATTGGAGGTTGCAATTGCGGGTTAGTTCAGCACCAAGGATTTAGATATGCAACAAGTGTAATCAGAACGAAATTATAGACGTTCTGCAGTTATTGAATGTCACTGCTTGATCCTTACAAAGTACAAAACCAGGAATCACAATCATGAACGATAGGTTTGATTTCATCGGATCATGATGTAAGAGAAAATGATTTGTATGAATTATTTTTCACTTCGAAGTTTTGTGTAGGTAATCGTTGGAAGTTACGTACAAAAATGACTATCGTATGTTGTATGCACGAGAAACATCTGCTGTATAGATTTCGAATTTTATAAGACCCCCATTTCTTGGTACATCAGAATTCATAGGTACCTACTTTAATTTATATCGAGGAGGTACCTAAGTTATAAAGTTAATATTTACGTACATATTATTAGAATACAACGTGAATCCAATAAATGTCCTAATTAAAATATCATTGTACTTCTTAACCTATAAATACTATTATCGTGCAAATCTTTCGTATCTTTAAGTGTTTTATAATTCATGGTTAGCGAATGGGTTCTCATAGAACTTTTATTTGAGATCTGTTGGTTGTTGCGTGTGAACGTGATTCATCGATATTAGAAAATTACATAATAGGATTACATGAAAGATTTTTGTCATTATTTTTTTGCAGTACTGAAGGGCTATCCAAACTACATGATACACTAGGGTCACATAGATATACTAGTCATCGTGGTTTAAGGAATGATGTCGGTACACCTACTATGAAAGAGTTCCTTTATAAACACTGTTTATAGGTACTTGCACTGGTTTTACATAACTACTCCATTTTGGGAAGGGATTAACTGTTTCGTATACAGGATCATGTTGAGTAGCCGATGATATTCAGCCGTCAAACGATCTCCTCAGAATTTCTTTTGACCATCGAGCCAATACGCTACAACTCTCTCTGAACTAAACTGCAACTTCCTTTGGGTTCATATTATCCAAAGACCCGGTGAACAGCTGATCAATTCTGGTGGAATTGATGAGTGGAGGAAGGCGGGTCTCGCCAAGCAGATGCCACAAACCGGTATCTCAGCCGACCGACCGACCGACTAAAGGGGGAACGGGTGAGAGGACGATATCGATATAAATTATACTGGAGAAGCGCCCCCTGTAATGCTGCGGTCCTATTAAGTTTTTTGTCTCTCTCTCCAACTTCTTCAAAGTGAGTCAGAGTTTGGCAAGAAGCTTCATTCAGGAGTCAGTAGATCTCTTGAGATTCAGATGACCATAATATTGAGCGAATTTTCAGAAAACTAAATTCTTGATAATTTAGATAAAACTACTCACCGTATTCCATCTATTTAAAAAGCATAACCTGAATAATACCGATCAAAAAATCATTAGAAACGCACACATTCTCCAGGTTAGGAGGCCAGTACTGTACCCTTACAGAGAATATCATGGACGTTATATAAAATTGAGTAATTGATTACTGAATTGTGTTTGTGACAACAAAATAATATTTCATTTTTGCTTTCATGGACTGATTTCAATTAAATTATCGTAAAAGGGAATTGTCTGGAAAATATTCAAACACATTCGCCGAAGGTATTACTGATCCTATTTCGATTTGAAGCTGAAAGAATCATCTTGGTTTTTCTCCCATCACATCTCTTTAAATACGAGCAGAATTAAGGGCTGAAAACCTGTTGATCAACAAAGGAAATCAACGAGAACTTATTCCCAATTAAACATTACATCGATCAATAGTCAAATATCTTGATCACATCTACACCATTTATAGAGCCAGCTCCTAGCTGCCCTCTCACAATATCTTGAAATCCAGACCTATTTGCAAAACCTATTTTAGGGCCCACCTTCCACTACCTTTAGTAATTAGTAAATGTATAGGGATCAGCCCCCTACTACCCTTCTTAGCAATTTTCTAGGAAATAGCTTCCAACTACTTTTCGTAGCAATTATCTAGAGATAAGCTCCAAACTACCATTCTTAGCAGTCTTTAGATGCCAGCTTCCAACTACCCTTCTCATCCATCTTCGAGGAGCCAGCCTACAACTATCCTTAGCAATCTTATAGAAGCCAGCTACCTACTACGCTTCGAAGCAACTATCTAAGGACCAAACAACCCTTTTTAGCAATCTTTAGAGGCCAAATCCCATCTGGCCTTCTTAGCGATATCCCAGGATCCATCCACCAACTTCCAAGCGATATTTCAGAAGCCAGCTTCCAACTACTCTTCGTAGCAATCGTCTAGATGCCAGCTCCCAACTATCCTTCTTATGGATATCCTTAGAGCTTGCTCCTAACTACCCCTCGTAACAATCGGATTTACGGCAGCTCCCAACTACCATACTAAATCTGAAATAGTTGATCAGGAAATTTTTGGGCGTTTGCTGACATTGCAATTGATTAAATTTATCGAGAAGTATCGAGAGAATCGACGAATTTGCCTCAGACAAGCAGATTCACGTTTCGATTCAAATTTTACCTCCGTGATTTGTAAGGTGACAAAACTCGGTGGAATACGCGACTGTTCAGAAAAAGTTGGAGGCCCTGCGCTGTCCTTCCCAGTAGCCTTCTGACGGACGAAGGGGGAGGTTTTAGTGGTGTGTCGGTCTCCGTGACGTTTGTCGCTGGCGCTCTGTGGTGCATTTTCTCTGGGAGGCATTCCGTGGCGCACATACAAAATCTGTATGTTATTGCTATTAAAGTCAAATTGTGTAGGGAAACCATCGTGGTATATTCAGTTTTGTTATTATAGTTTAATACCAAAAAGAAAAACGCGAGAGAGAGGTTCCTCTAGGTTTTACACTTAAAATTAGCCATAAATTCATTTCTTAGATTATTTTCTGCTACTTTATGCCTCTATAATCATGTATGCACTTAGTATCATTTGGTGAAACTCAAATTTGCACAAAAATGTAAGTTTCCGCAAATTTTATCGGTCAGATCGCTTCGACAAACATGACCCGTAAAAGAACTGTGACTACTGAAGGGTTAATATCGTTCTTCACTCGTTGGTAGCTGAGCTTAACTCCCACAACTACTCTTGTAATCCAATACCTTCGACTGTCGACGACCGGTCCTTCACATCTGCCGCCAGACACGCCGCCCTCCATACACCGGCCTCATAAACCCACACCGGACTCCTCCCTTTGAACCCGTGAAAAAACCCCTTCAGCATTAGCATAAAGGGGTGGAGCTGGCGGGAAGGGAGATGAAAAATGGACCCCCTCCCTTTGCTGAGGATTTCACGGTTTTCACGTTGCCAGGAAAGGCTTGTACTTGTAAGTTGCGATCTTCATCAGCGTTCGTCTGTTGGGGCGCGGTGTCGTGATTATCGCGAGTGAGCGGACCTAGTTGTGCTACTGATTGATACAGCCTTGAGGGCCCATTCGTCTTGTTCGACGCATGATTCCCCTACGGTGAGTTCATCATCTAACGTGTGACTTTGCAGACAACATGCACTGTATATAGACGAAAAAGGAGTTTACTAGGGATATGACGCTGTGTCTCTTTTAATCGTGTCTATGTTTACTGTCCATTACAATGGTGATCATGGTGACGTGAGCCATATGGAATTTAAACCTGCAATTTCCAATGTCTTCATCTTGATGGAAAAGCCCACAAAGTAGATTTAACATAAAATAACAAATTCTTAAGCCAGCTTTTTTCCTGCTTTTGGGACGAGCATTTCAGGGAGTAGAAGTATTGGATGGTGTAGTGCTTTTCGTAACTTTCGAAAATGGTCCTTTACTGTGAATGATCACCAAAATCTTGAAAGTAGCTTAGGATTGAGTCTAAAAAATGTTACAGACAGCTGAATTTCATTACATTTCTACTATCCCAATGACGAGTTAACAGCATTTTTGACTGATTACGCCTAATATCTTCCTTCTCCCAGACCGATTGAATGATTATGTATCCACCAAAATTCAGCAAGATTTCAGCCAAAGCACTTTGTATGCTAAAGAACTCCTTCAAAAATCTATAAATATTGCCTAGAATAATATTTTACTTTCATTACTCTTCTTATTAGTTATGTACAAGGAAACATTTCTCTTCGACCACGAATAAGTTCTTCCTGCGTTCAGTAGTGAGAAAGCCCCCCCCCCCCCACCGTATCACAAAATTGACCAGCACGATCAGAAGGAGAAAAAAACCAGCTACATAGGTAATTAATTTCTGTTCATTTCCGTGACACAGACGCCACTCAATAAAATAATTGGCTAATACTGAACAAATTATATGGTATTCCATGTACTCCCCTCATGGCCTGTATTTCTGACTTCTGAGACTAATAGAGAAATGCGGGTAGCTACTAATAACATATTTCAATTAGTCAAATCATCGTTCTCCAAGAGTTTGTCATGATAAAATTGCCTATTTCCTCATTTTTTTACCCGTTATTTTTCATTAGACGAAAAATTCATTTCCGACTGTATTGCAGCTGAAGGCTTTTGTAATTTATCAACAAATAGATTGAAGCAAAAAGCCGTTTTTTCACGTCACTCGTGAATCTTCGGAACCCCACAGGTTCCTAATGACCAGCCCCGCGCCTCCAGTTATGGCCGGCCCGCATCGTGGCGGCATTATTATTCCCTCAAGACCCCCCCCCCCCCACATACCGCCACTTCCCCTTATAACCACTCAAATAGGCTTTTTTCGAGGTACTTTAAAGTGATGAGTCAATTATGAAAGAGGCTCGACGAGTTCCTTTTGTAGTTGAAACAGTCGTGGAACTGGCAGGACTCGATGTTTCCCTTTCCGAACTTCGAAGTCGTGTCACACAAGTTTAATTTTTTTGTGCATGAAATTCTTTCGTTCTGATCAGGCGTTCGGTCGGTCCAGAATATGAATATTGTAGGATGAGGTATCGGAGGTAGCTAATGACCACGAAACAGTTGTACGGGGAACCTTCCGTGACATTATTAGACACTAGAGAGTTCTGGTTATACATGCTGAGCTCGAGGGATTTATCATCATTAAATGATGATATTATGTGAAAAAAATTTTTCCACACTTATGGTTATGTGAAGCGAAAAGTTGAATTCTGCTGGTCTAAATGATGAAAGTGTTCACTTATGATTCACGCCTGAAGTCTCTTTGTAATTTTATTTTTCACACTATTCTACTTACGATTATCCTCATTTTTATCACAAATTGCATATTTCTCTTCCTTAGATCTGTGGTAAGAAATTTCAATAAACAAGAGAGAAATCAGATAGCCGCAGACCATAAAACACCGCTCTGTATTATGCATTATTATAAGTATTACCTAACTATAATCAATCATAAACAAGAATCTGATCTACAGTGGATTTCGCTGTATGTTGTTGTGGATCCCCATTGAGCATACTCAACTTCGACCAATGCCCCGTAACTACTATATCAGTGAGTCCACTGACGTCCAAACCCACCTCCCTGCAGCTGACCACTCTGCAGGCGAAGGCATACACTTTAGAACACTACCTATAATACCCCGGTGAATTCACAATCACTTTGAAATACAATATAAGCAATTCACACTTACTGATTAATATTCCTTCTTTCTTGGTTTTAATTGTTGAGAGCGTTAAATAAGCGAGTCAGTAGTAGCAGCAGAGGCCACCCAAGTCAGCCATTTCAGGCGGAGGGTGGAGCGCCCAAATGACACCTCATCACCTCGCTTCCTCCCACGAGTCTTCCCGCCTCCCAGCGCTCAAAAGTTCTCAAATCAATTTCAGCCTTCTAGAAAAAAAAGTAGTATTAAAAACAATAAAATAAAAACATTTTCAACTCAAAACCTCAAAACTGATTATGGCAAACCATTAAAAACGAGAAAACATTAATTTTAGAACAATTATTCAAATAGACTGGTAGGTAGGTACACATTAATTTAAAAAAATAATAATCGTAAGAAAAGAAGAAATTCAGAATACAAATATACTTGATATAGTAAGTAGTTAACAATGTATCTAACCAAAAGGAATTATCTAATAAAAAATTACCAGTTTTAACTTATTTTCAACTCATATCCTTCATCATACTACAGCTGTTAGAGTAATACCTAATTTTTGGAACACAAATATTATTACCTGAATGATACTTGTTTTGAATTGCACTATCGACGCAGGTGACACTAACTATGTAAGCATGGAAGTAGAATATAAATTTAATTGCGCTTGTGTCTGCAGATCGGCACGGGGGTATACATGTCTATCAACCTATTTGAATTCGGTGTAATTATTATCTTTTCCTTTTTTAGTGGTTTGCCATCATAAGTTTTGAGGTTGGTCCGTTTTTCGTAGAAAGTTTTTTATTTTTTATTCTTTAATAAATTTTTATTTTATTTTTATATTTCACTTTTTAATGGTCTTCAATTTATTCTTAAAATTAGTTCTTTCGCAAGTTTTCGATCAGTTTACATGGTGGATCCGTTTCCATACTATGGACCAGTTTACCAGCTGTGGATAAGCTTCAGTACCGTAGGTTGGTTACCATAGGTCTTGCAATTTGGATCAGTAAAATATTTGCTAAGCATTCTGCTAAACTGTTTCACGACATTAATCAGCAATTATGAAATCTTCCAGCTCCCAACTACCCTAAAATTTTGAGCAAAATTGTGACAAATCGTTGCTCAATAAAAATCAACTTTTTCATATTTGCCAACGGTATTTTTGATGGGACAGCGATGTAATGGGACCATCTAGAGCCTAATGCAAAATCGACGTTTTCCTCCAGTCAGTGGCTATCACCGATACAAAGGAAATCGTCTTGCAGATTGAACCCAAAAACTCTGAGCAATTTATTCTCGACTATTTGGAACAAATAAATCGCAATTTTAAGGAACTCGCGTCATGATACCACTACATGGTTTTTCAAACTGATCGGAAAAAACATTTTTAGACTCCAAAAATTGCTAAAAAAAAAAATCAGTTCATATCATATTTATACTACAACATTTGAACGTTGACTGAGTTACTGTCTATAAATATAAGTGTGAATGGAATAGAAAATACCTAGGTGTATATATATATATATATATATATCAAAATACCCGAATTAAGTTGCAGAACAGAAGAACGATAACGCCTAAGCATAATAACTGTTTCGGAGATTTAGTGGGGCGAGTGTGCAGAGTCTGCCTGTCCTTCGGGGAGGTCACGGAAAAAAAAATGCGAGAGAAAGAAAATAAGGCGAGTTTTTCAGGGAAAACCCTTTCCCTGAAATAGGGGGAGGGAAGAGAGAAGAGAATTTCCACACGGAGAGAGGTTTTCCCACGGCGCGACGTAGGAAATACTGGGAAAAAAGTTTTTTTCCCCCGATCTCGGACGGAAAGCTTCCGTTGTGAGCGCAAGCACGGAAGCGAACCCTCGAGAAGGGAATTTCTGAGGGTCCCTGTTGAGCTGGAAGGGCTTAAATTGGTTTTAGCGCGCAGGTTACCCGCTGTAGCGAGGAAAATTCCAGCTGCACGCTTCCGACTCGTACCATATTTTATTGAAAGTATTGTTGCTGCTAGGTGATAGGAAAAAATATTGTTACTTGCAGAGTGTTTTTTTTTTTAATTGCATCAAATTTTTGAAAGCATCGGCTTCGAAATCTTCAATACCTGCAGTGTCGAAAATGTTGAGAACTTTCTCTAATCCTTTCCAAATAATTTATAGGTAATATATCTGTTGATCAATTTATAAGTAAATGTTAATATTTTTGGCTATTTTTCGGGAAAAAATGAAACTACTTACTCTTGTAATGTTTTCAGAATTTTTGGAATAAAAAGAGTTTTTAAATTAAAACTGCTTAAAAATCCGTTATAAAAAGATTACCAAATTTTTATCAAAATAATTGACAAATAAATCAAATTAAGTCGTTGCTAATAAAATCAAATAAAATCGTCATCTTCAATTTAAATCTGAATGAAACTATAATTTCAAATAAAATTTAATCTAGAAATCTTTTCAAGTTTTTAAACCTTAATTGGACCATGGTATCTCTAGTGTCACCGAAAACATCTCAGGAACTCCACAGCTGCCCCAAAGTGTCATCGGAGTAACCAGAATTAAATTGAAATTTTAAATTTAATGGACAGCAGAATTTTTTTGAGCAATTGGAAGTCTCAAAAGAGAGTTATTACAAAAATCTCCACAAAAAAAAAAAAAAAAAAAAATCGATGAAAAAATTATCAACATTTTTGTTATAACACCATTTTTTGACTTCTCATAACTTATAAACAATTCAGCTCTGTCCAATAATTTTTAAATAGCAATTTAAATCTAGTTAATCTGGTGACTACTTGGAACAGGTGTGGAGTTCCTAAGATGTTTTAGGTGACACTAGTGACACCATAGTCCAATTAGGGTTAAACATCCATGTAATATTACATTTTTTACATCAGACGAAAGTAGTGGTATCACGTTGAACATTGAACAGCAATCGTACTTTTCGAGCTTTGTAAATAATTTTGGCACCGCGTCTGTGTTGCATTGTGGGGCTAAGTTATTGATGAGCCTTAATATCAAAAATCCTGAGTGCTTCGGTAAGAATTGTAAATCCCTTGGTTCAATAGATTACGATCTATACATTGCGTATTCAAAGAATGACCAATCCTTAACATTATGGTAAGTAATATTGTAATTGAAAATTATCCGTGGGAACGATATCGGGTGGTAATTTTTGGAATACATACTCATTTCTCCACCTTGACCCAACAACCTTTCAGGCATCTCGTGTTGGTTGAAATGTCATAATCAAACGGCTCGTGGTCAGTTAACAGTAGAGTAAACCGCAAATGGAGCGAGATAGTTATCTATTTACGTGCCCATATTTCCAACATGACTTCGATGAATAAAACATACGAACGTAATGATTTATGACTTCATCGTTATACGCAAGTTCTCCTTAATCATCTCTGGTGGACACTAAGTGGGTCAAGGACGCTGCTAGGTCAATTGTCTTCTTCAGAAGCCGATGAGCAATGTTCCCCAGTGATCCTGAACCAATGCTGGATAAATAATAAACGAGCATCAGTTTTAATTTATTGTCTGCTAGCATGCTCGCTCTTCCTATAAGTAAGTTTGTACAGCCGTACTTGGTTGATCAAGAAGTTTACAGCTTGAGGCAGACCGACCCGTTAGAGAAATGCCTGAAGCAGGACGAGATATTGAATACTCATCCTTTTTATTTTGAAATATCTTTCAGCTTTCGTACAGACTTGAACTGAAACAGTCAAGTGTTGAAATTTGTATATCTATGTGTGATGTAATGAACTTCATCGTGATAATTCATTGCAATAATGGTATTGGATATTCGCTAGGATAAATTCCTAGCCACGCGTATAACTTTCACAGTTTTTATCCGAATTCAACCATACAGGATTGAATACCTTTGAGAACCGCGAACCTTCAGAAGTTATTTTTACAACTAAAATGAGTAAAAATTATCCTATAATACTTTCTTTTTACTCCACAAAAAATATAAAAAAATTTCACTTTCAATATTTTTGTAGTGTTTTTGATTTTTAGCCATAAATATAGGTTTACCTAACTCCCTTAGGTAATTCACATGTAAATTTGAGGACGTCAAAATTTCAATCTCCGCTTCAAAGTGCCTGCAAAAAAAAAAAAAATGGGATCATGAGGGGTGAGAATTCAATTTTCAAAGTGATGCGATCGAAACCCTGTATAGCATCCATAATAATCAGCCATTATAATCAGCTTTGAAGTTGACTTAAAATTCCAAACTTAATTTTTCGGACCTTCCCCAGTCCAAAAACCTCAAAAACCTTCGATTTGCATAGACAAAACCAGGTTTTATTGGAATCAAACTAATTGGATTCCACCAAACTTAGTGGAATGGAATTGAAATTGAGTATAACGTTGGAAATCTGGGATCTTAGGGCAGTTTTTGTTGTCGAGGATCGAGAAAACCCGTGAGGCAGGAAAACTGTATCAACTCAAAGAGAAAGTATTGGATTTTGACAATTTGTCAAAAAGTACTTTACGAGTTGATTTTTCACGGTTCAGGACCCCAAAAATGTTTTCAAAGGTATAATCATATTTGAATTTTCATGTGGGCTATGGCGATTTTTATCGCTCAAGGTTGGAAACACAGAAAAAGTCTGTATCCACCGTGGAAAATACTGATTTTGTTGAGCACTTAACTTGATAATAAAGCCAAAATATATTAATCATTTCTAGTTATTAGGAAAGTTAGTTAGGAAGCAATTGCTGCCACTTTCTCTCAATGCTCACTTCCGTGGAAGTTTTTGGTTGAATATAACGTCATATTTAAGAGTGACAAAATCGTTTAAATAAGTTGATCTTTGAATGCCTTGAGGATCCCAAATAAACTCAGAGATGGAAACAGAAGCCTCGACGACGGCCGCGTGATAGAAATCTCCCCGGGATGACACTCCTTGCACCGGCCAACCTATTCATCACCAGACCAAAGTGGCATAGTACTCAGTAGAGGGGGAAGACCCGCAGGCAGTCTCGTCTCCCAGGTAAGCGGAAAGCTGGAACCAGGACCACGCCCCCGCATCTGTCCTGCCCCGTCAGACATCAACCCCAATGGCAATCGGCAATCTCCGGTTGGTGGGAACGTTTTCAGTAGATTTTTTTTCAAGGTGGGTTTCTCGACTTCTACCTTTTTGCCCCCTTCAAAAACGCGCGGTAGTTTTGAGCGTTTCACCGTTTGATCCAGTAGGTACCCATGCGGCAGTATACTTGGTGAGAGTCCGGTGCCATGATTGAGACGTCCAGAAGTTTCGACCCAGAAGCTGAGGGTATCCCGTCTGCGTCCGTGACCCGCATCTTCCCACAGTCCGCCTTCAACAGACTTCGAGCCTTATCCAATTCAACACGGTATGAACTAGCTCATCTGGTAACTCTGTATTCTCCTGGGTCACATGCATAACTAAAAACACCATTAGTATCTACTGCATTCATGAAAATGAAAGCTTATAAATATAATGATTAGGTAGGTCCTCAATAAAAGATACTCAGAAAACTTGAGCCTAGCCAATGTCACGCCTGACCAAGCTAGGTACAGTTTTTCAATCTAGTCCCCGACGTTTCAATGATTGCTATAGGTACTATTAACAATTAAAAAGAACAATTTTGGATGGTTATTTTGTTGTTGTAGTTGTTGTTTGTTAGTTTCCCCCAAAAGGGCTGATCCTGTCATTTCAAAACGGTTCCAGTAATTTCAAAATATTACTGAGTGCCCAATATATTCACGAATTGTCTTAAATGTCGAAGTTGTTCGGCGATCACTCTAATACCTACATAAATCATGTTCTTTGGAAGCTAGGTAATAGTCAAGGTAAATAAAATTTCGTTATAAACGTCCTGGATTTGGTTCTTACTCATGAATTCCAAAAATTGATCATAATATTTGATGAATATAAGTCAATTAGCAATTTGTAGTAGCAAATGGTGAAACTTCATACTTTAATGGTTACGTCATGAATAATCTTAATTACCTATCTTCCAATGAGATGCATAGAATACTGAACACAGCGTTTAAAGTTCTCACATTTCAATGACGGTTGAAGGACAAGTATAAAATGTATATTCGTCCTGATGAGTCTATCCCGTCCTTTTCCCGTCCTACACCTCCACCTATTTCAAAATATGACGAGTGCTCAATATATTCACGAATTGTCTTAAATTCCAAAGCTGTTCGGCGATCAGTCTAGTACCTACATTAATCTTGTTCTTTGGTAGCCAGGTAATAGTCAAGGAAAATAAAATTTCGTTATAAACGTCCTGGATTAGGTTCTTAATCTTGAATTCCAATCATTGTTTATAATATTTGATGAATAAAATCAATTAGCAATTTGTTGTTACAAACAGTGAAACTTTATACTTTCATGGTTACGTCATGATTAATCCTTATCTTCCAATGAGATGCATGGAATACTGAACACAGCGCTCACACCTCAATGATGGTTGAAGGACAAGTATAAAAATTTTATACATTTAATGTATATTCGCCTTGATGAGTCTATCCCGTCCTTTTTACTTGTAGTGCATCGGGCCCCCATCATCCCTCTTCAGACGACTTGATCTGAGAATATGATAATATCGTCCATTTATCATCGGTAAAGTGAATTGACGTTAATTCAAACATGAGAGGGTAGGTTAAAAGGTAGAAGGCTCGTCTAGCACACCTCTTCCTAACCCGATCCAAAACCCGTTTCAGATACCTTATTAAAATTGAAACGGATCGTGTATCGAGGCAGACAGTCACTTTATTTCAAATGGTTATTCCTTGAAATTGGTAACTTCCCATTATATTGATTGGGATGAATCATACGATAGATTAGTATTTATGGTGGTACAAGGATATCACGTCTATAACTGTGCCCTTAACCTGAATTCACTGATTGTATTTATATAATTAGCAGAAGAAGTCCGTACTAAAACAATAAGTGGATAGACCAAGAGATGCTCAATATTTTTGATGAGATATCATTCAAACTGTGCTCCTCTTATCATACTTTGCTAGAATGTTTTTTTCTTTCTCTGAATTGTCCTTCCTTTTTTTCATTATTTGTTATTTTTACGACATTCTGCAACAATAATTTATTTCAACAAACCCCCAGTTTGACCCAGTTTCAATGGAACTTACAAAGGACTTTATGGGATCATGTTCTCTCCTGAAGTACCGATTTTTGATGGTAGTTGGAAACTTACTTCGACCTAATCGTGTATGGATTTCATCATGTTGTGTTGTGTAGGTGAAATCGTATAAAGTGAAAAAATCGTATAAAATGAAGAAAATTGGGAACCGAATGACAATCGTGTTGACGTTTACTAGACTAGAAAACTACCAAGATTGTTGGGACATCGTGATTGAAATAAGCAATTTCGACTATTTCCCCTTACCATTATAGTCATAATAATATTATGACTATAATGATAAGGGGAAATAACATATTATGTTATTATAGTTTTATAATTACAATGCTTATTTAGTTAATTAATTGTTTATTTAACTATTTAGTCAATAATTATATAGTTGTAATAGAATACGTATGTTATAATAGTTGAATAGTTATAATAGTTACCTATTGTGTAAGTTATATTTTGTGCACTTTTCGTTTTACCGTTAGGTGAACTTTCACGAGCATGGAACAAAATTACTGGTATCGATAGCTATTATCGAGCTCTAATGCGAGAGGTTTTTCAATTTACATTCCTGGCATTGATAATTATGCCAATTTTCCGATTCAGGAACATGAATAAACATCTTGAAGGTGTCCGTTATTTTTTTACCAAACAAGTTTTATGGTTATTTCAACATTTCTCTCCCTTTCGTATGAATTTACTGTATTTTTGTACGTGGGGTAATGTTGAGCTTACATTTTGTGGAAACTGGTAACGTCTGCATCATTCTTAACCGTAAAGTGGCATTCTTAACCACTCAAAAGATTCTTCCCTGAATCAGTGTGGGTTCCTGATTATTCATCACTATAATGGAGTTTCGTCATTTATCACGCTTGCAAGTGAATTGACGTTAATTCAAACATGAGAGGGTACCTTGATGTTAACAAAACGAACCTCTTAGCATCCACAACCCGTTTTCAGTTCATCATCGTTGTAAGACAGGACTATTAGCTCTTTAGCTTGCTTCGGAAGGGGAGACTACTCCCAGCCATACATACAGGCATACAATACTCCTCTCCTTCCTTCTTTGGTGTATCTTTTAGTAACCACTCGATCGGAACTGCCCCACTTGAAGGGGGTCCGCTGTCAGAGGCGGCCTCCTGATTTGTTACCACTTGCTTCTGGTTAGTCTCTCATGGAATATGTTCGGTCCTTCTTACTGGCGGATTTTGATGAGTCTCAAGCCGTTCACACGATCGTCAAGTCGTCGTTCTGCTCTATCGAGAGGTACTTTTGACATTATTTAGTAGTTTTACGTATGAGAAGGTGAACAAGGAATTGTCATATTCTCAGTTGTGTACTTCAAGTATTGACTCAACTGCTGGATGTAGTATTTTATAAACATCTTGTCACTTAAACGTCAATGTTGGGATATCAACACGAATAAAATCACTCGCGATGAGATTGTGGAAAACCATTTTAATTAAAACGGAGTTGAGTAGAATGTTGTCTATTTCCACGAAAATAATGAGTTACAAGTTAAATCGATTTCGGCGGTTAGGTCATCATCAGTAACAAACAATAACTTATTGTTTGTTACTGATGATGACCTAACCGTCGAAATCGATTTAACTTGTAACTCATTATTTTCGTGGAAATAGACAACATTCTACTCAACTCCGTTTTTATTGGGATATCAAGAATGACTTGATAACAATAATTTTCGATTACACTCTCTTAACTTATATTACAACATAAGCTGAGTCCATTTTTGCATCTGGTTCCAAAAATTACTATTCACACGCTATGAAAGCCATTGTAAACTGCCACAAAACTAAATGACGTTTTGTTGAGAATTGAAACTGATTATAAATTCGACATTATTTGTGTAAGTAACACAACTGCAATGAGTGTTATTGACAATTTGAAACAGAGTAGCTACATGCACAAAGCGGAGGAAGGTGTGTCCTAATTTTTCAATTCAATAACCATTAGTTTAGAAATGTTGAGTGTTTAGAACCTCAGAAAGTTTGTGCCGGAATACAACATTACTTACTAATATTCTAGTATCCTGCTAGTATCCTCCAGAATCAGTGTTTCTGCTAGACATTCCTATTGAATTATGCTCGTAAAATTGAGATCTATTGCACATTTTACTCCCTCACCAACAGATAAATGCAGAAGCTATGACCATCCTGTTTGTATTGCAAACTGGAAACATTATTTGTGTCCGTAATTTCTAATTAAAGAAAAAATTCATTGCAATAAACTTTATGAAAATTTCTCCTTCCAGTAAAAATTGTTCGAAATATTCGTGCGCTTTTGGCTGAAAAATAATAGGTAGGTAACGAATTATACGATTTAGCTGTGAATTTCATTGTTATTCTCCAGAAATTAAAATTTCTATTGATCTTTTTCCCCCATTTCCAAAATGGTTCACTTGGTCCATGATAATCATGAACAAATTTCCGATCTTACGTACTGGTGATTGTCAGAATAGAAAATTACCAACATTGTTCTATGATTATCAACTACCACGTATTCACCGACTCGGTATTTATAGGTGGTAATACTTTTTATCCATGTGGCAACAGTACGCAACTCGTAGAAAATAACTGTTCATCATGATGAATGAACGCTCAGCATTGGTGTTGAGAGTACTCATCAATGACAGCTAAAATTGAGGAAATATTGGCGTTTTTTTTTTTTTTTTCAATCAATAAAGTCGTAAACTTTTCTTAGTCTTTTGAGTTCAATGACTTCATCCTTAATTGCATTTATTTAAGGTAACCAATCTTGTCTCATCATACAAACTTCGTTTATGTACATTAAGAATGCATCATATTCGATTGAATAAATACATTTATAATCAACATACGTATGTCAAACACATAGGTAACGTCTAAAATCGTTTATGGAAATGTTCCACTTACGGGTACATTATCTGGGGGATTGTACCCTACACTGGTACACGACTCCCCCTCTATATGTGTGATCGATTGGCTAACACCAACCCATGGGTGTTATTATGGGAAATAATATACCTACTTCATTTATTAGAGTTATTGTACGGTTCATATGCCTATGTGAGTTACAGCACGTGCTCTAACGCTATAAATCATAGTCAGATTTTTAGTGGAAGTTGTAGGCTAAGTGTATTCTATTCATAATGTTTTGTTACTCCCTTCCATTACATGGATTATCCCCTTCTAGTAATGCGGTCATACGATTATGAACTGCATGCGATATATCTAGCAATCATGAAAAGAACGCACTTTTCCCAAAGAAAAATCATGAATGCACCAACCACTCTCCCAGTATTCAATGTGATTTTCATGCGAACGATCTTATTGTGCATATTCTTCACGCATATCCCTTATTCGATTAACCTACCCGTCACCAAAAGCGAAATGCCCGCCTCGGAACCCCCAGCTGGAAAATCCAATCGGGAACGTTCGAAAACGCCGATGATTTATGTCGAACCCAAAACGAATCCGCTCCACGTGCTGATCGCGGACACCCCATACAGAGGGTAACACAACCCGTCGCCCCTTGCAGTACCACAAAAGATCGTCAATTTGTTTGGAATCGATAACCAATCGGTTGAGGGGGCTCGTTGTGACAGGGGATGGAGGAAGTTGGACCTTAAAACGGGAGAGGGGATTCGACTATTTTGTACCTATTAGCAGATAGTGTTAGCGCACCCATGGAAGCCGGACATGCAGTGAGTATACTCTGAATTAATCTTATTGAATTGATCTAATTGATGATGGATCGTAATCGATAGATCTGAAAATTAGTTTCTCCGTTATGTCATGTTGGTATCTGTGAATTTAGCGGGAACAAAATCCCCTACAAATCTGAATCAATTCTTCTACCCTCGAACAACTCCTTCGGAATCCACAATTTGAACTACACCCAGGATTAAAATTTCAGTCCCAAATCTAAATGATTACTGTCCAAACACATAAATAATTTCAAAACATCAAATCAGTTCGTTTTCCTCGTTCATCCAATTTGATGTAAAAACTGTTATTGCTAATCCATGTGGTTTAGACTTGTTGGTTGTGATTATTAGTTCCTCTCTCTTCCCCTCAAGCTATGGAAGTATCCACGGATATACTGACAAGACCGTTCTCAGCTGAGTTTGTGCCTTTGTAGTACTGCCCAACTTCTTGGCGTTGTTTATATATTCCTCGAGAATCTTTACTCATACTAATGGCCGTTTGCCTCCTTTAGCCTACACAATTGCAAAAAAAAAAAAAAAATCTCAATGCTCAGCAATGATCCTCAATTATTCTGGAATTGTTTTCGTTGTTGTGATCCCCTCTACAACAATTTTGGGTTTCATTAAGAATGGTTTTGAAAAGAACGATACCCATCTACTAGCAGGTTCAACCACATAAGCTGTACCTACTATTTCCTTTTCTTAACCGTGCTGAACATAATACCCTGTTTCTGGGACTTCCTCTGTTTTGATTACTACTGAGCAGGGTGCACCATTTCCATTGCAGTTTTCATTTTTGTTTCATTCCAAATTTATCTAATTTTTAACAACATTATTCTTATTTCATAAACGGATCCAAAGTCTAACTATCATGTCACCACTCAAACCTTATGTCAAGTAAAACGATTACGTATTCACTTTCGGAGCCGGTGTAACTCCTTGCTAAGTGACAAATTTTGAGAAAAACTTTTTTTTTAAATTTGCAATTCAACTTATACTTGAGGTGGGAAATTTCTTTCACTTACACAAAATAGCCCCATTTACCCCACTTCCACTCAAAAAACTAAACGATTTTTCTGAAGGATACATTGGCCGCGATGTAAGGCGTTTCAAACGCCAACCGCGATCAACCAAACCGTTACTCAGGCAATCCTGGGTGAATCGAGTGTCTATCTTCAAATTTCTGTCAAGTAAATCGAGAAGATAGCATGTATGGTAAGAAATTTAGTGTTTTCTGGAAAAATAGGTTGGCCCTAAGTCGAAAAAATAATCCTTGAAAGTGCCCAACTCAAAAATACGATGAGCGACCTGTGTATTTTGTAGAACACACGTTCTGAAAGCGGTCATCTTCACATTTTAGTAATTATTGAACAAGTTATGTATTGAACAAAAGAAGAACGATTTCTAACTTACCGGTATTTCTGCTGCGAGCTCAGAGTTTGTCGTAGTGTTGTTTGTGTGGTTCAAATGGGATACGCCTTCCTTTCACTGGCGTTACGCTAACCTGTAACATCAGGAAAGGTTTACCCAAAGACCAAGGAGGGAGAAATGACCAATATTTAGTTGGCAAGTTGATAATATTCTTTCTCTCACAGCACTATGAAATACTTGTATTCTGTACGATATTGGCCGTTATATAAAGGTTTCATTCTGTGTACAATAGATCCGTGTTTCTTGGTCAGTTCTCGATGCTCAACTCCGTGCTTCCTTGGAAACTCCCTAGTTGGAATAGAAAATTCGAGTTTCACCCTTCAACTGCTGACCTAAAAATTTCAATCCCGAGCTTGAACGAGAGAAAACCGAACGGGACTGGCGAAGTCAGATATGCGGATAGCGGGCAATTAACGGAGGTTGAACGCATCCTCGCGGGACCATCCCGAGACCTACTCGTATAGGAAGGCTCAGCTTTCACCTCAGCGAACATTCTTCTCGCGATTGGAATTCTTTTGTCAACTCCAGAGGGAGAAGGCAGACTTTGTATGCCGCCGTTTTTCCCTTTGACAAGATTTACCTTCTCGGCTCTTATTTAGGCATCCCAACCACGTAACTCGATCGCGGGGATTATAGAGAAGTTCCGTTTTGCACCGGAGAGGTTGGGATTTGACGCTAAGAGCCTCTGTCAAGGAGAACGTCTTCAACTTGAAGAATTTTAATGGCATTTTAGAAGTCAATCGTCTTTTAAACTAAATAGTTGTGTACCTTCTTGATCCAAAGGGAAGAGGACGCGGGAAATCACTGCCTTGTGGAAACTTGACAGCCTTTGGATGGGTATTAGGAGTAACTTTTAAGAGTAACTGAGTGCTCGAGGTGCACCGTGCTCACTCAATGCTACATAAGATGATTTATTCAGAGAGGTGCTTAATATGCTCGGCTCAGGAACTTTTAATGCAGTCATGCTCATCAACAGTTTCTCCTCAGTTCTCTTCCCCATGATTCATTCTATGCTTGAGATTTAAAAAACTTAGATGTGAACGACTTCAAACTGCTCGCAAAACATTCTTCTCGCCCAGCGACTCTGAAACGAAGGCGGCCTCGTATTGGACCATGGTGTCACTAGTGTCACCGAAAACATCCAAGGAATTCTTCAGCTGTCACCAGATCAACTACATTTAATTTGCAATTCAAAAATTAATGGACAGAGCTTGGTTTTAGCCATTTCTGTGAGTTATCAAAAATTAAAAAATGATATGGCAAAAATTTTTCATTGATATATTGGACATTTTTGTCATAATTCTATTTTGAGACTTCCAATAGCCCACGAAAAATTCTGCTGTCCATTAAATTTAAAATTGCAATTTAATTTTGGTTAATCCAGTAACACCTTGGTTCAGTTCTGGAGTTCCTGAGGTGTTTTCAGTGACACTAGTGATACCATGGTCCAATTAGGGTTAAATGTGGATTCAAAAACATGTCTCCAAATAGAACTAAATTATTACTGGAAGAGGAAAATAAGTCTTTAAAAATGTATCAAATTGAATGGGCTCTGATATGAATACTAGTTTGATAAATTCATATGATCAATTTTTTGGTCGGAATAGTTATTCTGATATTGGAACTTTTGCTGATGGTTATGTTCTCCATCAGTTACATTGTGATAAATATTAGTGAATTATCATTATTTGTTGTACGTTACAATTTTCTAGGTTTTACTTGAAATCTCAGAAGAGGATTCCGATGATTTCAAGATTTTCCGTGACATTATAGATATTAGAGTTGTTGTTTAAATCTGGAATTTGGAATTGGTTAATAATGAATGAACTATCTAGCTTATCAGAGAGTATTGCTTTTTCTTTCTAAATAAACACCGTTTCAGAAGTACTCTCGAATGTTGGCATGTTTTCATGTCGTGTTCACTTCTAATTTAATATTGCAACATGTGCATAGTTTGCTTCCGAGTCTACCAAGGTAGCGGAAGCTTTGTTTTCACTTTTCAAGGACGAAAAAAAAAGTTCTCCAAAATCAAAATTTCCACTCGCGTTTTGCGTTTTAGACCTTTCTGAACAATTTTGGTTCCGTGTCTGTCTGTCTGTGTGTCTGTCATGAATTCCTTGTAACTCGCGTAACTATACGAAGTTATTGTCCGATTTCCATGAAATTTTCAGGGATTGTGTAGGTTGGTGTGTGGACGGTCCCCTATGAAAATCATCATCCTCGGACTGATAGAAGCGACTGCGCATGCGCAAACGTGAATTCCTTGTAACGGCCATAACTTCTACATTTTCCATCCGATTTCAATGAAATTTTCAGGGATTTTACAGACTAGTATTTAGATGGTCCCCTATGAAAATCATCACCTTCGGACTGATAGTAGCCACTGCGCATGCGCAAACGTGAATTTCCTTGTAACGGTCATAACTTCTACATTTTCTATCCGATTTCAATGAAATTTTCAGGGATGTTACAGACTAGTATTTAGATGGTCCCCTATGAAAATCATCATCCCCGGACTGATAGAAGCGACTGCGCATGCGCAAACGTGAATTACTTGTAGCAGCCGTAACTTCAACCGTCCCCCAGGGGTCGCGGGTTCGAATCCCAGCCGAGGCTAAGAATTTTTTTGATCCAATCACATACATCTACTCACTTAATTTTTCATCCGTATTTGATGAAATTTTCTAGGATTGTCCAGATTAGCGTTTAGATGGTCCCCTATGAGGGTAGTGGAAGGTACTTAGAGATTGGTGTTTTGAGATCAACTACTATGCATCGGATCATCTATATAATCGGGTTATGGATACGAGGAAGCTATGTGCAACACCCACTTGGCAGACTTTTTCGTTTATATCGGTAATTAATTGCAGACTACTAAGACCATGAGTTAGCTATTTGCGCGGGGATTATCAAATATACCCAAATTATTCTCCCATCATGCTCCTCTCGTTCCCTAGTTGAAAACTCTGCAATTTATTGATCCACAATGCTTTATCATTCGTTCCAACATCAATTCTTCGTAGGGAGTGAACGGTTGGTCATACAGAGCCCTTAATGGTTTCATTCAATTCGAGAAATTCAATACTGTTTTAAACTGATAAAAAACTAATACCTACCTTCATATCAACGATTTTGAGAATTTAACCCCCTTTTTTACATTTTTAACCAAAAGCTTTTGGAACAACTAGACCCCAAATGGAGCTCATATGCTCGTACCAAATTTCATCAAAATTGGCCCATGGAAACTGGCAAATTGTCGCGAACAGCGGATGGACTGAAAAAAATTTAAATTCGATTTTGAATCGTATGTACGTTGGGACGTAAACTATCACATTTGAGGGGGTTTGAAATTTAGTTTCCAGAAGTTTAGAAACCAGAAGTTGTATTGCATCAATAAAAAAATTATGAAAATTGGTATTCGAAATTGAGTGATGAATGTAATAAAATAAAATGAAGAAAATCTATCTTGCTTTTTCTTGAGTTGGATCGTCAGTCATTAAAGAAGTAAATTCGAATGCCAACCCCGAGAGACACCAACAAACTGACTTCTCCCTTCACCTCACCTCAGGTATTCGATGATTGAAGACATTTTGATAAAACGCGGATAAAAAAATTCCCAGACCCTAAACCCATTAGGACGCCCACATTCAGTTGTCTCGATCGGCTACCTCAGAAGGAGGAAAGATATGAGACAATCTTCACCCCTCTCTTGGTTACCTCTCTATCTTGTAGGTATACGGCATCCTTGTTTTTGTTTTTCCTTAGATAGTTCAAAATAGTTGTATTTTGTATCTACCACGTAGTCAGTATCCTACAAGACCTGTGGGCGGTATTCATGTTCGACACTGATGGCTTGAATATTAATTTTATTTAGTGAGTACATGTTTACACGAACTCCTCCTTATGAACTCTGAATTATTTACAATATTATTATAAACAAAAACTTTGGATAATTTAAAATGTGATTGTTTCAGGTAAGTTGATGATGTTTCTTTGACGGATTTTCACCGAGAACTGTGAGTTTTGCTTACTTTTCAACATTGCAGTTTAGAATAGTGTGCATTTAAACCGTATTGGATCCAGTCATGCGCCGTTGAACGGTGAGTCTTATGGTGAGATCTTCCAGGATAGCTTACCGATACCCTCGTTTGATTTGTCACTTCACGTAGTTGAGAAAGTTTGATGTGAACGGCCTTCAGAGGGTGGATTTGGGATGAACGAGGGATGAAAAAAAATGGTTGCCCTGGTCTGAAAGTTCAGTCAGGAAGAGTGAAGGCAAACAATCGAGAGAGGACGAGGGTGTGCCTGACAGTTGACACCCTATTCGCAAGGGAGGGCCGAAACACGACACAATGAAATCGACTCAGAACGGCCATGTTTGCGAAGGTCCAAGGAAGTCGGGAAGCTTTTCGTCCTGCAAGAGTTTCTCGTGCAAAAACTATTTGCTCGTAAATTTAGGAATAGAGATTTTGAATTATGATTGTTTATTTTAGATAGTGTAGGTTTTTATTGTTCACTTTAATTTGAAACTCGACTCTTCCCACATTTATGTTTATACGGGAAGAATGATCTGCCTAGTGGGGAGTGCATTCTCGTTGTCACATCATACATAATAGGTTGATCAATAATTATTTATTAGTACTGGTTGTTGTATTTCGCACAATAATGATTTTCGTCCCCAAATTTGGCCCAATTTGTGCCACTTCATCGTGGAAATCAATGTTTCTGGAAAACCGAGCTTTCGCGTTTATGAAACAACTGGTTTGATATCGATGGAAATCATTTGCTAAGAGCTGTCTATCACAAACCAAACACATTCAATCATTTATACAAAGGATTGACCAAATACAGGTATAAAAAGGTATTCTCGTGTTCATTCAATACTTCTTATATTGAAACTACAAAGTTACCATGAATAGATCAAAACGTACCAGCGCTGTATGTAGCATGAATGAAAAATTAGATATTACAAGAATCCTGTTATGTTGAAAGGTTTCGTGGTAAGAAGAAAAATTTTGACTCAGTACTTACAGGCCATTCCTCCATTATAGTGTTGGATATGAATATCTAAAACTATCTTTGAATACATCATTGCTCTAGAAATGCACTTTAGAGTTGATCATTCGACGGAGTGGTATGAACTGAGAAATGGACGTAAATCTGTACAATCGCTAATAGTCCGAGTTTCAATTGCCTTGGATGTGAAGGTGGAGTTATTGGTCTATTGTACCATGCGACTAATTTGGGTAGAATTGTAGTCCTGATGAAGGTGGAATAAACTAATGAAACTTTGAGGCAAAAAACTCGTCCATGTCTGTACCTCAAAACTGTGCAATACACTAGTACCAGTACTCTAGTATTCTACAGTCCATTCCCATCAATATACTTCAGTAACCATTCAAGTTTTTTCACTGATATAGTTAATAAAATCAATAAATCAACTATATCATTGATATAGTTAATAAAATCAATAAATCAATCGTACAATCGATAATAACTATCATCAATGATTCATCATTGTTAGTGGTTCAGTCTCTCCTATTCCTTTCCACCCGAATCCATACAGCATTACCATACCAATTTACATGTTTTAATCTTCTTTCACGCTACAATTCTATGAGGATTTTGGCTTCTCGAATACTTTATGGTCCTCCAAGGTGGATGATCCATGGATGCCGTTCGCCAGGTGTTGATCCCCATGGCTGCCAGGTCCGCCATCGTATCATCCATCCATGATCCTCGGTGTCTTCTTCGAACATCAAATCGGGCGTTCAGGAGCTTGCGTGGAATTTTGTCATCGTCCATCCTATTAACGTGACCAATCCACGCAGTACTCCTTGCCTTGGCAAACCCAACAATGTCGTTTCCTTGCATCACGTATTGGATTTCGCAGTTGGTCCCGATTTTCCACATGCCAGATTCGCATATTAGACAGATATGCGATGCATGATCTTCATCTCAAGTATTTCAAGGGCTCAACGTCTGCAGTCTTTAGAATCGAGAATTCTGCAGTATCAGTGTTCTGTACAGGGTAATATGTTTCTATGTCAATTGATCGGGATTAGGGTCAACTGAAAACAACACCTTCTTCGCCGAGCTTTCGGTAAATATGTTACCTTCTTCAGGGCCTATAAAACAAAACAATATTCACCCTTAATAGCAAAATCTAACAATCTTTTGAGTATAAAAACAACAAAATTACGAATCGACAACAAATATTTAAATTTATTTAAATTTTGTTGTTTTTATACTCAGAGGATTGTTAGAGTTTGCTATTAAGGGTGAATATTGTTTTGTTTTATAGGCCCTGAAGAAGGTAATATATTTACCGAAAGCTCGGCGAAGAAGGTGTTGTTTTCAGTTGACCCTAATCCCGATCAATTGACATAGTACGTTTTGTTGGGTCGATCTACATTGTTGCTGTAATATTATTCTGCCAAGAATGGAGAAGGGCTGAAATATGATTTTTCATGATTTTGCTGCTCACCATATTTGAAGAGTACAGGGGAAAAACCAGGTAACTCAGCTTTTTTCAGTTCCGAGAAAAATCAATTTTTGTGCAAAAAACGCTACTACTCTTTACTAAATGCTTCAAAAAAGCTGTTATTCATGCATAATGTTCTTCGGGTACAGGTTAACAACTTGAAATGAAAAAAAAGTTTATATTTACGTCTTTATTAATAATTGCTTACGAGTCTCAGTAGCAAACTCTTAAAAAACAGGGGAAAAACCAGGTATAATAGTATTTTCTCATTCACACGTGAGCCAACTTTGTATAATATTTTTGTGCCTTAGCCCCACAGACTGTTTTTAGATGGTTCAAATCTTTATGTTTCTCTGCTGAAATTTTGATTCTCTTCGTGTAAGCTCGTTCAGGGAAGTAGAATTCATTACTCTTGAGTTCAGGTGCTGCGCCTAGAATGGTTGAAGGTCGGGTTGCTTGACGCTTTTTGCTGCTTGTTTTTTGGCTCGTTTTCTTGGTCGGATTAGGGACAATGAAGGAACTGGCGAAAGCTTCATTGTACGAATCTCGATAGTACACCAACCGAGGATGATTCACCTCGATTTTCAGTTCTCTTAACGGTCTTATCTTCATTGGTGGTTTTGGAACTTAAGCAGGCTCCAAAAATTTTGTCCACCCTCTCACATGATATTGATTGACCCTCTCTACAACAGGATCACAGTTTAGTTGTACACTGGTCAAAAAGTAAACTGAAACTAGAATAAGGATCGCAATACAGATATCGATACCAAGTCTGTGAACCACAGAAACAACTAGGGTCGGAGAGGGAGAACCGAGGGTTTATACGTTACCTGGTTCTTCCCCAGAACCGCGCGAGTTACCTGGTTCTTCCCCTGTACGCAGTTCTTTCACTCAACCTTTTCACCCACTTGGGCTGACTTTTCGCTGGTTTTGACTTCACCATCGTGTTCCGCAGCCTTGAAAACATAAAGTACCGTCTCTAACTCCATTTTGTGAAAAAATCGAGTTACCTGGTTTTTCCCCTGTACTCTTCATTTTAATTGTTAATTTCATACCAAGGTATCAGAAGTGATCCCCTCCTTTGAATTTGTAGGTCTCACATCGTCCTTCTAATAATTTGCCGTAACTACCATATCATTTACATGGTCATATTATATGGTCTTTCTCTCTTTTTTGTCCAGGCCAGCATCCATACCCCTCTCTTTAGCAATGAAAATTCCTCCTTCAATGCAATGACACTCCGACACACGTACATCTTGAAATTTGGTAGGACTCGCTAGATATTGTTCTTGTAGGTATCAGTAATAATAATGCTTTGTGTAGTGTCAGATTATAAAGAACGGCTGAAATTGCATCGCCGATCTCACTCCGTTTTCTACCATGAACGATCTACTGACTCCATTGTCTACAAATGTTTTAGAATTCGTTCCACGAAATGCCTTGTGGATCACAGGTATTTTACATACTTGAACCAAAATTGTCCAAAAAAGATATTTGTTCCTAAACCAGGGAAATCGTCTATGATGATGTTCATCATGGGGTGGGCTTTTTTTTTTTTTTTAGAGAGAGAACTTGATTACAAATCATTATGAACTGTAATCAATTAAAATCCTGATCATAACGTCTACATGCTAAATTAGACATTTTTGTTAGAGAAGAAGAAGCGTTGGTATCTCACATAAATACTCATTCATTTTGAAAATTTCTTCAACACCACACCAAACAAAGGTCATGAATTACTGACGTTCCCCTATAACAGTTCTACTTACACTGACTTCTTACATCCAATATTTTCTTTCGAGGTTGAAACTAACTCCAAGGATATACTATGGTGAAAACGTTTTTTTAACGTTTCAAAGGCTCTTCTTTCGTGCGGAAACTAACCGAACCGCCCCCTCTCTCCAGAAAACCATGTTAAACCGCGATAATTCTTCGTTGGAGACACAAAATAATGTTGCTCCCATATATCTCGTGCTCGCAAGTCGCAAATAATGCTCGGTTGTCTTAAGCCAGCTTTTCTTCTATTAGTTTCCCCTTCTGGAAAGAGGAAGGAAATATGAGGGAGGAATTGGAGGGGAGGGAATTTTTCTTCTTCATGCTTTCTATATCCCATTCTGGGAGTCTCAAGAATTACATCCAACAGTCATGTTTTGGGATGCGTCTCGGCCAATTGCTTGTGTCGTTCCACCCTCGTATGTAATATGTAGAAGGCAGGCGTTCGTGCCAAGATGGGGTGAAATTAGGATGAAACTAATGGACTGTGTAGGCTGGAAAGAGTTGGAACAATGTAATTTCGTTGGGTCTTTTCTTTTTCACTCTATTTCTGACCGACTGCTTTGAAGAGAAGAATCGTTTCAGGAATAAGCGTGTTCGGAATAGTGTAATTCGTAATTCTAACGATGCGTGGCGCTCAGACTATTTTTATCTACACCTCGACACCTCATTCATTTACGAGAATATTTATGCGACCGGCAACTCGAAAAAATTATACATTAATACGGTGGCTCAGACTTATTGGAGTAATTGGTGGTGCTACAAGACATCTTCAAGTTCCCCCTTCGACAAGGCATCAGAAATTCACATAATTGATGTCAAAAGGAGCTTCTTCGGCGGTCGAAACTAGTGGAGGTTTCAATAACAACGAGCCAAATGACATTAAACATGTCAAAACTTCAGCCATGCAAGACTACCAGGATTGCAGAAGTCACAACTTTACACTCCTATCCACGTATTTATCTAGAACAATGTCAAAAAGCTCACATCATTAGTCAAAACTCGTGAACATATCGTTTTTTCTGTCAAATTGAAATCCATTAGGGCGAAAGAAACTGATTCAAGTGTAAAAAACATTATTCATACTTTACAAAGTTCGACAGTTCTCATCCTCAATATCGCTCAGGTTGGAAGGGACTACTTTCTTTTCTCATTTTGATTTGAAAAACTCAACCTGATTAATCACAGATTGATCAAAAAAAAAAATGATTTGTGTCTTCCTTTGAAACAATGTTGTTTTTTTTTAAATTAAATTTTACCACAAAACTATTGTTTTTTAAAACAAAGATGAGTTGCCACATATGCATAAGTGTATATCCTTAGACACTCAAAAACGCTTCAAATTAAACCCCAGCAACACACTTTTGCTGCCAAATACCGATAAGCGAATTTCCAATTTTCTCATCACTCTCATCTACCAAGGGCGAGATTTTGCATGAAGAAGAGGGAAAAGTCTAGCCCCTGATCTGTAGGACGCAGTTTTGCGGCGCCCCTAGCGAAAAAACCAGGACACTCTTATCATCTCATTCACTGCACAAATTCGGAATTCGTATCCGTGATTCCTGGTCATTGATAAATTTTGCATATTTTCAAATTCCATTATGGTCGTTCAAAAATTTCTCATTAGCTGACAAACAACTATATTGAGGTCACTTTGTCTCAGAACCCTTGACGATGGAACACTGTTTGAGGAATGAAATTTTTGGTGTCATGAACTCTCATTTGGAAATTTATTGCTTCAAATCGCAACCCACAACCACATTTATACTGGCCAGAAATTTACATTCACTAGAAATTTATATTCACTTTAAATTAAAAATTAAGGAGGAAATCCTGAGAAACGTTCAAGTAGGT
Source organism: Apolygus lucorum (assembly GCA_009739505.2). NCBI lineage: Eukaryota > Metazoa > Arthropoda > Insecta > Hemiptera > Miridae > Apolygus > Apolygus lucorum. The sequence continues at coordinate 14,048,834 of CM019182.2, forward strand.
AACTTGACCACAAAGTCAACGTTAGTTAGTAGGTAAATACTTCGGTTGTTGAACTATTTTAAGTACCTATTGTGTGTAATGCACGAGAAAACTTTATTGTAACCAAAAACTGAGAACACTTGAAAATAAAAGCCAAAAGAAAGTACCTACTCAGTTATTTTGGTAGTTGAACTATATCAATTGTTTTATTAATACAAATCACAAAGTGCAAAATACAATTCTCTTTTCTTTCCTTAACTTGAAATAAGAAGGAAGTAGAATAGTCGGTGTGTCATGGAACGACAGAGCAAAATGAAACCCTTGTGAAACAGGACCTTTGCGAATACTGGTACAACACATTTCATGAAGAATCAAGCAGATTGGTACCTACCATAATAAAGAAATGCAAAGTGTTCAGACATACAAAACCCTTCGCGCCTACGGCGGTTTTGAAGTCTGTCAATCAGACTCGGAACCAAAGTTTCATTACCAAAACGTAATTACCTACATCGACTTGTATACTTATTAGATGCTTAGAAAAAGCTCGCGACTTTGATGAGCTTCAACTACCCGTACGAATGATATTTTTTTTTCTAAACTCCCCTCATAGACAAAAGGTCTATCTGATGGACGCGCCATAAAAATAAACAAATCAAAAATTATTGAGTGTGGGAGAAATGGATGAAGGGAAGTGCCTCTTAAACTGACCACCAGTTTAAATATGAGCCGAGCAATACGCGTCTGGTGACACCACGGAGTACACCGACTGAGATGCCCAACTCGCGCAACTGCGTGACACTTTTCCCGCACCACACTCCGCTCCATGACAATGTTACAGCCATCACCCTGATGTTGTCGGGTGCCACTCCTTTTAGCTCAGACACTGCTTGCCGTAAATCATCATACTTTCTTATACGAAGATAAAAGCCCCCTCGCGCTGAGCAAGATGACACAGAGAGGCGGCTGTCGCGCTTCCGTCAGAGCAGGGCTAAGTCGCTCCCGAAGAAGAGGTTTGGACCAAGGAGGTTATTCTTCAATCGATTGTCATTAATTGAAACCAGTCTTTCCCGCAGTTTTCCAGGTCGATAAATAGATTTGAATTCCTAAAATCGTGGTTATATCGTAGTCACCCCGTTTTACGCTAACGGATTATTTTTACGGATAACAGGTTTTTTTAAATATTCTTCATTGCACCAAGAATAACTTATTAACAATATTATTTTGAAAATATGAACATATGTTCAAAACTAAGATACATCACTGAGTTTTTTTTTATTATGGTGGATATTTCACTTCACTGCTTCACAAGTAAGCTAGGTCAAGTGGTTTGGTACGCTTCAATCTTCTGATGATATCACTTGTATCAAGGAGTTGGATAGCTTCCTCGTTGATGTGACATCTTAGTCGCTGTGGGTGTCTCACAGCTTGTCGCTTTATACCATCGTTTATTGTTTCGATCCGAAGCTCATGATGGAGACGTTCGTTTCGAAAGTACCTTGTGCATTGACCACCGTTCTTAGCACATTGTTCTGGAATCTTTGGATGATGACTCGATTTGACTGAGCCGTACAGCCCCAAGCTGAGCTCCATATGTCCAGACTGGTTTAAGGACTTGGTTGTACAATGTAAGCTTGTTCTGGATTGACAACTTGACCGTCTCCCCATTAGCCAATGAATTTTTCTGAATTTTAGAAGTTCTTCCTTCTTTTTTTTGACATGGGCTTTCCATCAAAGTTTGGCGTCTAGTGTCATGCCTAAGTATTTGGCTTCATTAGCATTCGGAATAACTATTTCCATGAAATGTACCGGAATATACTCGATTCTCTAGTTAGTGAAATCAACATGTACCGACTTTGTTTCATTTATTTTGATTCTCCATTTTGCCGTCCACTCCTGTCGGATAACAGGTGAACGAAATGGCGGATTGATGTGTCACACGTTGCAGTGAAATGATATTTCGCTGAGGGTACCGTAAGGAATTCAGTACCTCCCACGAATTCGAACGAGGTGGCTGCCAACAGAACTATCTCTAACAATCCGTTCGTATTTTCCCACATCGCGTTTCCCTTCGTCTCTCGCGGGGAGGAAGCGCTGGCGTCGTGTGTGTGAAGCAGGAAGCTGATGCTTTTGTTTGTTCGAGTTCGTCTAATTGCCGCTCCTATGGAAATCCGGGGGGGATCGACTTGGGGTCAGGAGGTAGGATGGTTGAGGAGGACCGTGTGATGAGATGTATGGAGGGGGGGGGGGGGGTCTCTATTAGAAATGATTACACGTTCGATGGTGCTGCCCTCTTATTACGGAGATCTCCTCCAGACAAACGGCGATCCTTCAATGTCAAGATGCAACCTGGACGACTTCCCGCGTCTGTGCGAAAACGAATGCTCTGACTCAACAATGCCAATTTATAGAATTTTCACGACTTTGCTTTGCACAATAATTGTGAAAAGCAAATTAGGTATAATTATTATACCTAATTTTGGACGGTATATTGTCCTCTAAAACACAGATTTGGGTTGGTATTGAACCTTTGGAATCGAACAACAAACACTTTTTAATTAACTCCCCTCAAAATTTGATGGTTTACTTTTGAAATTACGTAGAATAAGAAAATGTCAGTCACTCAGTCATCTATCTTGTGTAAATCATGAATAAGCGACCTAGTGAGAGGGGGAGATGAAGGTTCTTACAAGTGGGGATATTAGTTTCGTAAAGCCTCAGCAGATGTTTCAACTGAAAACCTAAAAATACATTTTTGGAAGAAGTAAAAATCTGCGCGGTGGACTTCGGTAGGTGGAGGTAACATGTATGGAGTCTGAAACGTGTTCTCCTTAATGAAGATTCCAGTGAAAACCGGAGGTGGCATAAGAAAATCGAATGAAAAATTATCCGTCCGTCCACACTTTTCTTGGTTACCATGAACGAATTTCTATGAAAGTTAGTACTATTTCATGGCTCAAACCTGATCTCGAAAAAAATTAATTTTGATGTTTGTCAATAATTTTTTTTTTTAATTTAATACGAAAATCATATTTGAACCATCAACTATGCACGTTCACCAATTTTTTCCCAAAAAACAATTCTTCTAACTATTTTATCATATTTTATGAAAAATTAGTACTTAACAAGCGAATTTCAACCCTCTTTAACCCCTAAACTCAACAATAGGGAGAAGAAAATAGGTAGGTATTAAAGAATCAAAAATGTACTTCAATATTCACAAAATAAATATACCCTTCATTTCCATTTGGTTGGTGGGTGGGGTTGAAATTTTTGAAAATGCCCTAGTAGCACTAACTTGTCTCCATTACTCTGTGCCTAGTAGGTACCTACGGTTGGTAGGGAGGGATCTTTACAGAAGGGTGATCTATACAGGAAATAATAAACCTTTGGGCAATGATTTACAGCGTTTTTTTTTTTTTGTTTTTTTTTTACCAACTAACTTTTTTTCACATATCAACCGTTAATAGGTACTGCCTACCACACCATACTGCCTTCACACCTCCACAATCAAGTATATTAGAACTAATCGCTTCACACTCAGTTCGAAAAATTGGGAGCTTCCTGGGATTACTGGTTGCTTAGGAAGCAAAACTGAATACAAATCGAAGAAACGAACAGCAATCGAGTTTAGGTTATTTATCGTAAGTCCGACCCTCAAGTACTCGTAGGGAGTGAACGGTTTGTCCTACAGAGCTCCGGGTGGTCACAAAATTTTTTAAAAATTCAATAGTATTTAAATTGGTGAAAAAAACGATACCTTCATTTCGAGAGTAACTCTCGAAAACTGTTTTCGAGCTAGGACACTCTTGAAAATTTCAACCCTTAATTTTCACCCCTCAAAAGTTCAATCAACATCAACCAAAAGCTTCGCGGCACAACTAGACCCCAAACGGAGCCCATATACCAAATTTGAACCAAATCGGTCCAGTGTTGCTGAGAAAAGTGCTGCGTACGGCGGACGGACGGAAAATTTTGTATTCGATTTTCGGATTCTACGTATCTTGAAATGTAAAACATAAAATTTTGAGGGGTGGAGGGGGGGGTTGATTTTTTTTTTTGCTCGATTCCAAAGGCTTATCATTGAAAATAATAAACCAAAATACCTACGGGGCTCCGCTGATGGTCTTAGAGACCAAAGCGCCTCATGCTCTGTTATTTATTTATGAGAAAGCAATTTAGGTAGATAACAATGTGCGTAAATGAACGTGTTTTTCATTCATTCATTCATTTACCAAACAACATTAATTTTTACAGTCAGGAATATTATGCAGCCACACACTGTTTGTTCTATCTAGTTCGTAGAATTTATATACTGAATCGGATTAGTTGATATTCCACATTATCATCTCTTTGCGTTATTACAGAAGTTTTGGTGTGAAAGATATTTCACTCACGACACACACGAAAAATGATGTACGTACATTTTATCACGGTTTCACACACGGGTGGTGACGGTAATGCATTTCGGTGTAATCTCCGTGCGTTGCTGGTGATAGGAGTGTGTGGGGGTGGATTCCACTCGGCTAGAGCTGCGACGGCGGAGCGGCGTATCAGGTTTTATCTGTTTCGTTTCTCGTCGGGTGGTCGCGCTGGTGAGGAAAACCTTTTCTCCCTTTGATAAAATTATCAAACGATTGCCGAGAGGCGGCAGAGGAGGGGGGGGGGGGTGTTCACCAGGTCGAGGTGATAGATAACGGGGGCCCCCGTGATGTAGTGGGTGGAGAAGCCGCCCCTACCGGCAGGGGTTTATCAACCTACCGCCCCCCTCCTACCGCCTCCGACCTGCAGCCTCGCTATCGCCCCCCTCCTTCAACCCCCTTTCACTACAAGGGCTCTTCCGACAATTTAATTAAATGTAATAAGCCGACTGCAACGCTAGTAATGAGACCTCCGTCACACCACGGGACACCGGACGTCCCTCGCAGCGAACACGAACCGATATTGCTCAGACCACAGCACGCTTTTCACCCAGTCGAGGCTCTACTTTCCTTACCATATCATGATAACTAACGTATAACCAGAAGACCCACGAGGTTGGACCCAAAAGCAACGAACGTTTTTGAAATTTGAAGTCTATACTTTGGCACATAAACGAAAAAATGTCACGAAAAAACCTCACAAGATTCGTCATAAAATTGAGGAGTTTGATTCCAAAAGGTACTACGTAAGACCATTATTATCGAAATCGAGCTAACACTTTCCCAGGGTTTTAGGGTGGTAGGTAGTTCTTCACAAAATTGCGATCGTTTTGGAGCAAAAGATAATCAGATTATCTTGGAATAGATTCTATTCCAAGCAATAGTGGTTTTGTCCAAAAATACTTGTAACTAAACAAAGTTATAGTTTGTCCGATTTTAACCCATATTTGCCCGGTGTTCCCATTTTGTAACATTGGACCCTGCCTCAGTACCTACTTTATAGTTTTTGACAAAAAAAGTGAACATAGATATGAAATCTCACGTTTACGTATTAGGACAGACATTGATTGATCCCCCAATGACTCAGTTCGGTTCCAAATGTCATTGGGTGGGGTGTCATAGTACTCTCATTGTTGACTATTATTTTGAGTGTGACATGACAAAGAAAAAGTAACTACTAGGTTATATTCTATTTTATTCCGTCTTTTTCGTGATTTCCGTTTTTTAGGACGTCCCACAGTAAGACTTGGGCGTCCTTATGCGATCGATCTGGGGTGAAGTTGGACAACACTCAACAGAAAAAAAAAATAACCACACAGTAATCCGTTTTAGACCATTCTGAATCCAAACCATAGGTGTATGTCTGTGTGTGTGTGTGTGTATGTGTGTGTGTGTGTATGTGTGTGTGTGTGTGTGTGACAAAATCTTGTGTCGTCTGCACAGGCCTTAGTTCTCAACCGATTTTCCTGGTTCTTTTTTTGTTCGATGCGAAAAACTATCTAGTTGTGCACTACGTCGCCGGAATTTCGAATTTTGCCTTTTAAGGGGGGGAAAGGGGGGGTTGATGCACAAAAAACGTGCGTTTTTTGGCATAATCTTGTATTGTCTGCCCAGGCCTCAGTTCTCAACCGATTTTTGTGGTTCGTTTTTTCATCGACGCGGAAAACTATCTAGTTGTGCACTACGTCGCCGAAATTTTGAATTTTGCTTTTTAAGGAGGGGAAAGGGGGGGTTAATGCGTAAAAAACGTGCGTTTGAGGGCATAATCCTGTAAACTCTGCCCAGGCCTCAATTTCCAACCGATTTGTGTGTTTCTTTTTTTGTTTAACTGAAATAACTTCCGACTTGTACATAATTTCACCTGAGTACCAAAATTCGCAAGGGGAGGGGGCAAGTGGGGGATAATATTCATAAAATATCCGATTTTTCAGTATTTCGGTTCCTTTACTGCTTACCAATTGTACACAACCTTTGAAATTGAGGAAAAATTCTCATTATACCTCCGGATTTTCATGAATTATTGTCTGTACCAACATGGAACTAATAGTGGTGCCACCATGGTGCCAGGACACCATAAACCGCATATTTCGTGTTTTTTTTTTTTTTTGTTTTTTTTTGTGTTTCATCTTGAATACGGATGTGAACCTCGACGGACCGCCTACTAAAACTAATAGATGGAAGTTCAATGTTACGACGTATTCCCGCTTTGGTGCCAGACTGGCACCATTGGTGGTGGGGGGTGGGTGGGGGGTGTACTCGAATTCGCATGTTGGGTATCGTAGATCATGGATTTTAAAATGCTCTTCAGATTCGAGGCTCCCATGCCGCTAGAAATGTTTTGGTGGATAATGGTGAGGGGGGGGGGGTCACTATTTCTTGCCTAAAGTAATAAACCAAATTACATCGAGTGAAACAGTTTTATCGCTTACCAACTGGTTAACTGATCTAATGCTTATCCAATGGGACGTCCCCTGGAATGCATGCATTACTAAACAATATGTTTGTTAGATGTCAACAAAAGACGCTGGGGAGTAATCAGCCGAATTTTTACACTTCATCTAAAGATATAGTTGGATTTCCACCATTGCTCCCAAATGGGAACACGGGGCATGAATGGGTACTGTAGGTTTGCTCTATTTGTTAGTCTTCTAGGTGGATACTATCTAGCTACCTTCCACTAAATGTATAAACACTAAATGTTTATGTCCCTTCTGATACAAGAACCCATGTCGTACACTAATATAAGCGTGCCAGAAACACTAGCCCCCCCCCCCCCCCACACACATTTATAAAGTTACTCTTATCTTCACCATCTTGATAGTGTCACGCTCAGTTCTACTATTCTAGTTCTACTATTCGATTCCTTTGGTTGTTACTTACCTATGCTATTTGTGTTATCTATCTCATATGAGTATATTGCTAAATGATTGCATTCAAAACAACACATTTCCAGGTTGAATGAAATGAGACTTTGCATATTTTCACGTCTACCTTAGAATTAATAGTGATAGTGGGTTATTTACAAGTATTGGTAAATAAGAGTGGAAGTATAGCAAATCATCATTTCAAACGCCAAAAAGTGTGATATGTAAGTACCTATCACGGATGACCTGGAGGTAAAAACGCTGCAAATTATTACACAATGGTTTATTATTTTTCTATATAGATCACTCGTCTACAAAATTACCAACCATCCAATATGAAGTAAAATAAATAAAATAATTTTAAAAAAAATCAAATCACCAATCATCGATTGCATTTCGGTCAGCTCTAATTTGAACGGAGATTAGGCCTCTTTTGTGATTCACACTCGTGTTTTGATTAATAGGTATATATATATATATATTTCAATATAAACCCTTAAATTTTCATAGGGAGCGAACGGTTTGTCCTACAAAGCTCCGCGTGGTCTCAAAAAATTCTAAAAATTCCATAGAATCTTAATTCGAAGGAAAAACAATACCTTCATATCGAAATTTTTTGAGTTAGGGCGTTTTCAAAATTTCAAAATTGATTTTGGAACCCTTAGAAGTGACCTACATCAACCAAAAGCTTCGGGGCACAACTAGACCCCAAATGGAGCCTACATTCCAAATTTCATCAAAATCGGTCAATGCTAAGTGGCAAAAGTGCCGCGTACAGCGGACGGCGTACGGCGGACGGACGGCCAAATTTTTATTCGATTTTTGGATTCTACGTACCTTGGAACGTAAACCATCAAATTTTGAGGGGGTGTTAAAATTTTTTTTTCTTGGTCGATTCCAAAGGTTCATTATTGAAAATAATAAACCAAAAAGAAGGAGATGGTAGGGAGGTACGTCCCTTCTTCTTTCGCCAGCTCCAAACTCTCTCCCCCCCCCCTCCCTGTTTCGGTATGGTTATATTTATCCTCCTCATCCCCATGAACGTGTATTGTATAATTTTGTATCCTATCCCAGCAATACTTACAAGCCACATAGAAGCAATAGCGTAGAAATACGTCACTCCGTTGTAACATTATCGGCCTTCTTATCTCTACTTTTCTCACGATCCACAACTAATCGGAACATTCTTTTACGAAAACAACGTTTGTTTCTATAACTAAACGCTTCCGAGATTTTAATTCATACACTTTTCACCGATCTACACTACACTTTTACATCTAAACTTTTCAAAGAGGATACCTACTCGTGTTTCTGATTTACAATAAGTCCGACCCTCAAGTTCCTGTAGGAAGCGAAAGGTTTGTCCTACAGGGCTCCGGGTGGTCCCAAAAAGTTCAACGATATTTAATATTGGTGAAAAAACTATACCTTTATTTCGAGAGTTTTCGTGCGTTTTTGATCGGTTTTTAGCTTGGGCGTTTTGAAAACTTCAACCCTTTCATTTTCACCCCTTTGAAGTGACTGACATAAATCAAAAGCTTCGGGACACAACCAGACCCCAAATAGAGCCCACGTACCAAAGTTCATCAAAATCGGTCCATGGTAACGAAGGAGAAGTGCCTTGTACGGCAGACGGACAGAAAATTTTGTATTCAATTTTACAATTTTACATACCTTGAAACGTAAACCAACAAATTTTGAGAAGGGGATAACAAATTTCTTTGTCGATTCCTGTGAAATAAGTACAATGTAAATGCGAAACGGTGAAAAGATTTATTCACCAGAAAAGAATTTCACATTGGAAAAATTAGAATGAATTAATTAGCAGCGTCCGGCGTTTCTAACAGCGACCACCAAACACAACACCTGGGAAACATATGATGATACCACATCCTCCCTCACAAGTCAAGACGTTGTGGAGGCCTGACGATTCTTTGAGGTCTCCTCTCCGACGATAACTGTAAGTTTCCAGGAGGTGCAGGTTGGGCAGCAACTGGCCATTTCTCAGTGACCTTTCCGAAGGAAAGAGGTGTTGTAATTTGCTTTTGGTCTTCAGTCTGGACAAAGTAGGACCCTGGGGCTGCATGCTTAGCAGCGATAACTCCTGATATGTCTTTATTCTTCACGTGGATCGTCTTCCCTACCACCTCGTTTTGTTGCTCTTTATTGGCCCCACCTCTGCGATCGAAATATTTCCTGTTCATGGAGCAGGTGTGACAATCGGTGACCTGGGAAGCAATGTCTTTTGAAATTCCCAACCACCAGACAGATCCTTGAGCGAGTTGCCTACACTTAATGATGCCCAGATGACCTGCATGAAGTTTGTGCAATACAGAAGCGTGTAGAACCCGCGGAATGACTGTCCTGCCTTTCATGAACAACAGACCGTCGACATAGGCCAGAGAATTTCTAAACTTATAGAATGGGGAACACTTGGGGTTGATATCCTTACTGGTAGTCCATCCATTAATGAGGAAATTGCGAATAAGTTGTAAGACTGGATCTGATGCTGTAGCTGATCGTACTTGTTCTAGCAGCTCATCTGAGAGGAGAACGTCTTGTTCCATTTTGTATGGGTGACCCTTCAACACGCCTGAACTTCTTGAAACGACCTGTTTGGATGTACCCTTAATAGAAAACGTGAGCCCAACGGAAGGCGACACGGAGATGATCGACAGTGCTTTTATAGCAGGTCGACCTAGCAATGGTTGTTTTAGACCTTTGATGACATAGATCTGCTCCTTGCAGGTCAAATCATTGAGGGTTTTCAAGTTTGCCTCAAACATCCCGAGACAAGTGAGAGCAATTTGCCCAGCTCCCTCTATTTTTCCATGATAGGAAACTAGATTCGGTTGTTTCAAATCGGATGCCCAAACATCAAAAGGCACACCGGATATATCCGCTCCTGTATCTACTTTGAAGACAAGTTGGGTGTTGTTCACCCTCAAAGGAACCATCAAAGGAGGATTTTGCGGGACCGAGCCGCCTCCTATGGATAATTTTTGAAAGTGTATGCATTCGAGGAAAAGTTCCTCCATACTGGAATGTAATTGCAGCTCTCCTACCAGTTTTTCCTTCCTCTTCTTTTTGAAGCAACATGAGGCAAAATGGCCTTCCAGACCACAGAAATCACATTTGGCCTTGAATGCCTTACATGCATTTCGTGGGTGATAATCTGTTTCACCACAGTTAAAGCACTTGAAAGACTTTTCAAATTCTGGAGTTCGGCTATTTCGATATACATATTTACTCCGACTAGCCCTAAGGGAGTCCACCTCGTCGAATGGTAAAGGAACTTCTGTATTAGCTCCACGTACGAGATTTTGGTGGACCTTGACTTCTTCAACAAGCTTGATTTTGGAAACTGCCTTCTCTAAAGTAAGTTCTGAGTCCATCTGTAACGTCCGGGAGAGGCTGGCTTCTTTTATTCCAACTACCAAACGGTCCCGCAATAATTCGTCTTTCAAATTTCCGTAGCTACACGTTTTGACAAGTTTCATGAGACATGTAATGAAATCTTCAGCAGATTCGTTAGGTAGCTGGATCCGATTATTGAATTTAGCCCTCTCGTAAATGACATTTACTTTCTTCTCATAAAATTTGTCAAAGTTCTCTATGACCTCCTTGTATGAAGGGTTAGACAGATTGAATGAATCCAACACGTCTTCCGCATCATCACCCATAGACAATAAAAGAGTACTCACTTGGACCTCTTGAGCCTGTTGGTATAGCATCGTAGTATATCTGTATCTCTCAAATTTCCTTCGCCAGGTAGCCCTTTTTGCGACAAAAACTTGAGAACGGAGGAGGAGCATAAGTGTACGTAGACCGTGAAGTTACCTGTTCATCCCGTCTTGGCTTACTCGCGGGATTAGACATCGTCTTCTGAGCGAAATTTCCATCGGAATCGTCGGAATCTTCACGTACATTGATCTTGCGAAAAGACCGCGTCTTTACTAGTTTCGAACTTTTAGGCATGGTTCTTTGTAAATTCTGACACCATGTGAAATAAGTACAATGTAAATGCGAAACGGTGAAAAGATTTATTCACCAGAAAAGAATTTCACATTGGAAAAATTAGAATGAATTAATTAGCAGCGTCCGGCGTTTCTAACAGCGACCACCAAACACAACACCTGGGAAACATCATATTATGATGATACCACAATTCCAAAGGTTCATATTGAAAATAGTAAACCAAAATTGTAGGCAACTCAAATAGGTCAAAAATCTTTTTCAAAAAAATGAAATAAAATAAGAAATTTAATTTAAGGATTTATGAGGAATTTTTCATCATAATCATTGTAATATATAATGGTTTATTTATATTCATTCGGAATCGCCGCATAGGGGATTCATATATGAATACTTATATTATATCATATGAATATTTGGTACCTATATATCATATCATTATTTATATTATAAATGGTAAGATAAAACATTGCTCATAATAGAACATAGAACCTACGCTGCATGGATGGTATTTTTTTTAAACTACTTATAATTCATCGTATCGGTAACCATGAAATCGATTTCAAAGGTCGATTGAATAAGGATTGCTCCAAGCTCCATTCTGATAATCGCCAAAGATTTTGTTTTTACAATAATGAATGGAAGGAGTTTGTCGAAACATCTACTCAGATCCCGGACCTCCATTTCGTCTGAGAAAAGCGGCCATACTGCGCCAGGGGAAGCCATTACAACACTTAGGAACCGTATGATTGACAGGCGAGACCGCCCCTCTGTCAACCCCAGAGCTATCTATCCTTCACCCGATGAACTACCTTAACTTCTTGATCCGCCGATAGTCGGAGAGGGCGACTCCCGCCACTTTCGAATGGCTACGAAGGGCACCTGTTCAGCTCTTCTTCCCTTTTTGTTGGTTTTGACGACCCTATTTTGTATAAATACACAGTTGTAGGGCTCGCAGTTTTCTGGAGATTTTGATGACAATCGAACTCAATATTATTTTCTTTGTCCCAACATAATGAGATCGGGTTATAGGTAATGAGTACCTTCATAATATTGTAGATATTATTGTCAATTTCTCACTCAAAAGTTTCGCTTTTCTTGTTCTTTTCTTGTAACTAGATATTACAATAAAGTAAATGTGTAGTGTAAATTTCCCTTAGAATGAATATGAATATGACCTTAATTTAATTTTGTTTAGCATTTTGTCCGCTTCTTGTGACTATGAATTGGTGACTGATTTGACCATGAATTGGTCTCAGAAACGTTAACGATGGACTCCAAAATTATGAAGGATTTAGACACCAACCACGGAGGGTTCAGAACTGTTCTAATTCTACGATAAATCCTCCCAGCCCTATAGTTGTACTATTGGGTGTATTTTAGGGTTGAAATAACGTAGTATTCCGATTCTACAACTTCGAAATTTTAAAGTTAAAGTTTAAACCCACACCATGGAAAAAACATGGAAATTTTGATAGGTGCTGAGGGTCAAACACTTTTTAAATCCAAGGATCGCTTATGTTGCTCTGATCACTCCTAAGTTTCTTAAAATATTTTGCTCGAAGATTTTTTTTTTGCACCTCTCGACCGTGGAAGGTAACCCGTCTTTCATAGCTATAAATTACCTTTCAAGACCCATTCAAAAAATTAATAAAGCCTGTGCATGACAAAACGGAATTTCAAAAAGAAGTAGATTCATTATGTTAAGCTACAAATTTGACCCTCGTATAGCGACATTGAATCGCCAAACAATGAAGTTGGTCTGTTCGATCTAGTTTGTTGATACTATTAGGTAGGTAATCATTTCCCATGCCAGGTTACCGAAGCGTTTAGTATGAAACTTGTTAAGTTGGAAAGGTATGATAAAAATTATAATAAATAGTTCGAATGATTTAATTCTCCATTCTAATAGCAGGAGTGTGAACTATTTGCAAATTAGTCAGAGAGACTGAAAACACGCGTCATCCATTCATCTTGTTCATAATTTGAGTTGACTCAGTATTATTTTTCACTTTCAAGTCAAAATACATCAAACTTCAACCAAATGAGCGCTAAAATTGGTAAAAGTTGAGGGAAGTAGGTGCCTAATATTAACTAGTACAAGTGTAGTAGTGTGCAGTGTGTGTAGTAGTGTTTCCTGGTACCTTACCTGGTGCCTAGAAGTACCTGCAGAAAAATAAAAACCTCATAGTCACTGATGGAGATACGAGGTCTCAATTCTTCACCATCAGATATTCAGTTGTAAATGGCAACTAAAACTCGATCGAACGTTCCCATTCAAATGGTTGAAACCACCAGGTGCTTCATTCCTGTTAGATTGACATTCCTCGATCAACTCCTGCATCGTGCAACCATCTCTTTGTGATTCTGTCCGATTCAACCACAGAGTAATGGAGACAAGTTAATATAACTGTCGTCAGCTTTGTGAAAGCATTTTTTCTTAGTTCTCCCCAGATTGGAACTCGAGAACGTCCACAGTTAAACTAACGAAGAATCCATGATGTGCTCCATCGATGCATTGACACTGATTTCTTACCAGAAAAATCGTACCAACGTCTGATGAATCTGATCTACTGGAGAAAAGAAACGTTCATTTTTCAGTTTTAGCGCACAATTTTGAACCCAGTTAGACTGATCGAGTTGCATCAACGAAATTTCATTTTTTATCCCTGCAAAATCATCCATTCGTACCTACCTGGTTTTCAATTTGAATACTCAGCTGAAAATTCCCAATATTCCAACTGTTTGACGAATGTGTGGTGGTCGGGTGAAATACTAATAGGTTTCAAGGTAGAAGATACAGTGCCTTTGAATACTATAATAATGAAAGACCAAGACGAAAGAAAACCATGGATCTGTCTTCAAGACGTTCCTTTTAGTTCGTCTCCGTATTAAGAGTACATAAATTGTATCTGTGGTGTATCAACCTGTACTATATTGGACTGTTTTAAGATATTTTAGGACTATATTGGACTACAAGCTCTACTATATGGGACTGTTTTTTGTTGCAGCTGCATTGTCTTATAGGTAGGTAGATGATTATATTATTGCGTTCTGAAGTGAGGAGCTGAACACTCATGCTAAAGTGCGGCTCAGACCTTACAGATACTCATACTGAATAAAATTAAAACCTTTTTAACAAAAAAATGGACCGACCTAAAAAATGATGTCAGTAAACACCAAAAAGGGAAAAATAATAATCTCAGTGAATACATACTTGATGTAGTAAGTTGTTGGACATAAATATCTAGTCAACAGATGGTATGTTGGAATACCAACAATTATTTGTAGTGTGATTCACACCTATTGTCACCCTCATATCCTCCATCTTACCTACGATAGCAGTGACATACTTACTACCCAATAGTTCTGGAACACTTATCTCTACTCGTATTCATGTTTTGTATTACAAGATCGACGCATGTTGTAATGCTCACCAGATCATGGGAATAGTACTTAAGGGGGCGCGGGACTCAGTGGTTTCCCTTATCTTCACGTTTTCTCTGTGAGTGTTCATTTTTTCCTCTCAAAAAAAATTTCTAAATTCATTAAATAATTAATACTTCATACATACGGGCCCAAATGTCAAAAAAATTGAAATTTGAAAAAAATAGAAAATTTATTTTTTAAATAAAATTTGTTTTTGATAAAAACTCTTCGTAGGGAACTTTTTGGGAGACTAAAACCTCTGAAAATTCAAAGAGGACAATTCTAACTTGTAAAATCACGGAGATTACGTGAAGATAAAGTTCCGTGATTTTGAAAGAAGTGCGTTAAAAGAGGCCCTGGTTTCATGCGCTACCTGCAGGCGAGAGGAGAAACTACAGTGCACCTCCGACCCTCCGAGAAACGGGTGACCAAAGAGGTGATTGTTTTTCTACCCCTTCAATCTCAATATCGTGACAAACATTCATGGACTCCTGGACCTGTATCCCTAGGACCGGGCCTCCACCCCTTTCACCACCCATCGCCATGACAACATTAGCGTGGATCTGGCAACGTCGTACCGTACCTACCACCTTCTCACTGAGGTTTTCTCGTTGGGCTTGTCCTCTGAATCGCGTCTCCCGTGAGGGTGCGGCACATAGCTTTCTCGAATTCATAAAAACATTGTAAGGATGATACTGTGCGTAGTACTTGATTAAAGTTTCAACCTTCAAATATCTATCTCAACAATTCAACCATAACCATCAAAAAGACTGATTTTTTTCATTAATTTTTTTTACTTTTATGTAAAATTTATGGTTTATGTAGGTACTTTTCTATTATTTTGATATTATTAAATTAAAAGGTAAGTATGTGTACAAAAAAATTAAATTAAAAATGTACCTATACAATGTCAAATAATTAGTAATTTTTGGGATCAGGGGGGAATGTAGAAATTCATAAACTGGTACTATCATTTATTTAACCCCCCACAATGACCATACCTTCAGTTGATATGCCTAAAACTTAACCTCGACCTACATCTAGGTGTGTACTTTTCGGAATCAGGGCGATGGGGAAATTCATATTCTGGTACTATTGCATAACTTACCTTACGTCAGTAGGTATGCTGAAAACCATATAATTTCAGCAGACCTACACTTTTTGGAAAGAGGGCGAAGTAGTGATTCAAAATATGTAATTTAATTTTGTTTACCTTCACTCTGTTAAGTAGGCTGAAAATAAGACTTCAACCTAAATAGTTGGTAAATCCTTTTTAGGACGCCCCACAGTAAGACTTGGGCGTACTTATGCGATTGATCTGGGGTAAAGTTGGACAACACTCAACAGAAAAATAACCACACACTAATCCGTTTTAGAACATTCTGAATCCAAATCCGCGAGAAAAAAACAATAAGTGTATGTGACAAAATCGTGTGTACCTACCTACTCTGCCCAGCCCATAGTTCTCAACTGATTTTCGTGGTTCTTTTTTTGTTCGACGCGGAAAAATATCTAGTAGAAAGAAGAATCTAGAGTAGGTATCAAATTTAGCACCGGGGATAATATTGACAAAATATCCGATTTTTCAAAATTTCGGTTCCTTTATAGCTTACTAATTGTACCCAAGCTTTGAAATTGAGGAAAAACTCTCATTATTCCGGATTTTCATGAATTATTCTCTGTATCACCATGGAACTAATAGTGGTGCCACCATGGAGCCAGGACACCATATACAGCTTATTTCGTGTTTTTCACCTTGAATAGGTATGTGAACTTCGACGGACTGCCCAGCAGAACTAATGCATGGAACTTTGATTTTTTACTCAATCAATTTTTTACTCTCCCATACCATACAAAGTGTTAGGTGAACATAAAATGAGTAATTTTGGGAATTTTGAAAATTAAATAGTACGCCATTATTTATTGCTACAGTAAACCACTGATTATCGGACTGTTAAATCCACGGTAACTACCTACCATAGTAAAGTGCATAGGAAGTATTATAGAAACATTATCGATTTGTAGTATAAATGATTTATTGACCATTAGGTAACCTCAAACTGCAAAAACAATAAATCTTGTTCATTACCAACCATTTGAATTTTTAAAAAATTAATTTAATTTTACATCTGAAGGTGAGGATGCTTGCTAGACAGAGCAGCTTTTCATTGTCTTATCAATATGATGGACAAGTTGCTTTCAAACGGTCCTGAGTGCTGGTTCAATGACTTGACTTGCTCCAGAAAAGTCTCCAGTCAAATACAATTCTGAGTAAAATCACTCCTGAAAAAAACAAAAACAAAACAAATTTAGGTTTCTATTGATAATTTCACTATAAACATGTAGGAAGAGATACAAACAACAAACATTAATTAGGAATGTGGGTCCATACACCCTTCTCTCGGAGATCTCAAAAATGGATCCGCGATCCGTCATGTGGACGTCTACCTGAGCAACAAGTTTAGTCCTTAGATTTCAACTATTCTTCTTGAGATCAATGCAAGCGACCCATACTTGGTTATTAACCAGAACAAAATACTTAAATAAAATTATGAATAATCAGGATTTTTATCAGCGAGTTCGAAATACTAAGGATAAAACGATGTTCCTATATTATTAGCCAAGTAGGCAGCTGCAGGATTCAATCCAACACTAACGTCAAAGAAGAATACTCATGTCCCTGATAATTAAAATTTAAAGAAATTCAACTCCATCAGTCATGACTTTTGGAGGGAGTGTGATAGTTTCGAGAATATTTAGTACCTACAGACATTGTTTGCTACACAAATCTGTTTCACCCTACGTACAATTTCATCTGGTATGGTATGTTTAGCCAGTAGGTATAATCTTTTTTAATAGGTTGAACATCATACTTTTTTAAAATGATTTTCTCTCGAACTCTGGACGTATTTATGGCCTAACATTGTCAAAATAGGTACCTAATCAATCAAAATTCGAAACGCTGACAAATTCTTATAGGATTTTTCACGCAGAATCGAATGAGACCACCCCCCAGTCGCTACAACCAACCGTATAGAAACTACGACGTGTAATTTCCGCTGAAAATCAGTAAAAACAATTATGATTTTCACTGGAATTTTGTTCGTATTTATTCCATAAAATTGTCAAAATAATCAGTTAAAATTCGAAACGCTCATAAATTCTTATAGGATTTTTCACGACGAATCGAATGAGACCCCTCCCAAGTCCCTACAACCATTCATATAGAAATTTCGACGAAATTTTCGATGAAAATCGTACGTTTTTTTGCACAAAATATCCCCAGAGTTCGGGAGAAAATCACTTTAAAAATTATGATCTTCAGGGAAAATCGTTTAAAACAATCGATTTTTAGGGAAATCATAGAAAAAATCATAAAATCGTATTCAAAATACGAATACGAGGGAAATCCTATTCAAAATGTGAATACGATTATATTCGTATTCATGAATAAGAATTCGCCCATCTCTGCCCAGGGCCACCAAATTAATCCTAGCATTATGAAAGGTCCTAATTTGAAGAGGATTCAAAAATCCATAATCTAAGTTACCCGTTAAATGACTAATTTAGAGCCATTTATACAATTTATAGTAATTTCGGTAAGGTTTTCTAGACGAAATGGTTTGATTCTCAACTCTATGTAGGTACCTATTCTTTCCGCTATCCTCACTACCTAATTGATATGTAAATTTCCACAAAAAACTACCTATGCGTAATGTTTGTTGGGGGAGCATGACAATTTTGTGGGACTATCCCGCGAAATGGTCATGCCCCTTCAAAAAAAAATTATCTTGCAAAAAGCAGGACGAATTAGGTAATTCTTTCTACTTACTAACCTACCTACCATTGTTTTATGCAATCTTATAATTACGTATTTCATAAGTACGGCTATGAAAGCTCATAAATGTGAAGCTGTACGAAAATAAAGTTTCAGTTTCAAGTTCAACAACTAGAAGTTTTCGATGGAATATTATTGATGACTACTCAAATAATAGGTACCTAGCTGCGAAAAGACACCTAAGTACTAGGAAGAAGTAGATAACATAATTATACTTACTTGCAAACGTTTTACTTTTCAAGGGCGTTTTGTTCTCCTGTAACTACTTCCGTCCATGTGTATTCATTCGAACTCCTGTCCTTCCTTGGTGGATCATTGCTCAACAAATCAACTATTCAAACTCGGAACAACATGGAGAGAGATCATAAACGGGATGGTAGTCCAGGTAGGTAGGCACTTCACAAAAACGCCTTCGCGAAATCAAAACCTGGATTTGATAACAACTTCGGTTGTCCGACACGGGAGGGGGAGGTTACAGACACAACAATAACGAGTTAGAACGAGAAAAACGTCCAGAGGACCGAGCGATGCTAGCGCTTTTGCGGATAACAAGTGCGAATAATTAACTAGCCTCTGCAATCACGAAAGTCAGCGCTATCTCTTGGTTGGCGCTGATCTGAGCTTCGAGTCCCGCGCCCCCTTAAAAACCACAGCGTATCCAGATAGGTACGCATTGAAGTCGCCGCCGTGCCCATCTGGTATAAAGAAGGAGAAAAAAAACTACTACCCGAATTGAGTACCTCCTCTTTCGCGGAGTCAGAAATATGATCTCCAGTCGGTCAAAAATATGATCTGACTCCAGAAAAGTTTTCTATTTAGTCTCAAGAGGTCGACCTTTGGAATTACGTAGGGTAGCAAATCAGCCCACTTTTCTCAACATAACGAAGTAAAATCAGAAACCACAACCCACCTACCTCTTCCCTTCAAATTCAAACAGAATATCCTATTAGAGTAATGTGAAATAACTCATCAGGAAACGACAGACCTGAGTAATATCTGCTACAATGAAACAATAACTACTTGGTGGTTAATTGACGCTGGTGTGATGTTCACTCGGTAACACATAAAGAAGGAAATGTATTCCTGTGGACCTTATTTCTAATCAATTTGGCAGAGAATTGTTTTGTTGTGTCGATCATCATAATTCAATGAAACAATAATGATTAGTACCTAACAGTCATCACTCGTCTGTTTTCAAACTATATTAACGAGTTAGTATTTTAGAGTACAAAGAAATCGTCTTTATGAAAATGAGGGTATTATTTCCATGGATGAAAAGAACTGTTGATTTTTTATTTGAACAAACTTAGTAAATGGAAAATAGTTTATCAACGATTCGTTGATTTAATAACGCACAATTCCTTATAATATCAGAGACCTGATAATAACAGAGGCCTCTGTTATTAAAACGATTTTCTACTGGCGAAAATCAATCTTTACGAGTGATGGTCATGATGATCGTTACCGCATTCTTTAGCTGAACTGTTGGAGGCTACAAACTTCGAAAGGATAATTCATTTCTGTTCGTTTTCCAAAAAGAAAAAGAGAGTTGTCACGCTTGAGCCATCAAGGTATCCATTTTATTTTGGATTTCTTCGTGATGCATCCTATGAATTTGTGTTAAATGTACTGTATAGTAGTGTCTCATTTATCGAAAAATGCGATAAATCAAAGGCAAGTCCCACCTCGACCGTGTCGACGATGCAATGGATCACAGACGCACACCTTCCGAGCGTTGAATACGAGGGATGTCGATCTATATTTACCCCTTGTAGACTGGCAAGGCGCCAAGCATCACTTTAAAGTGCGTTGGGTTTAATCTAATCTACACAAATACGGCGCTGGCTCTCCCTCTCCGGGTAGTTCGGGCTTTGGCCGTCGACGGCGCTATGGGACGCGCTCTCGTCGCTTCTTCCCGCCCGTTTTCACTGACTCACCTCCTTCCGTGATTTATGCCCCCTGAGGGTCCGCTACGAGGTGTTGTTATCAGGCAACTTAGACCCAACAACCCGAGTTTAACCCACAGACTAGGTCTGTGGACACTAAGATGTCTATTAATTTATAATAATTACAATAACCTACTATGCACTGTACTTCATCGGACGCTAGTACATTCTCTTGATTTAGATCTGTATTTACCTCCATTCATAATATTACAGATCCCCAAATGGTTCAAGCAACGGAAAATTTACTGCTGCTTCATTATTTTTCCAGTACTCAGGCTTCAAGGAGAGCAATGGAATAGAGGCAGATGGAGGAATTATTCGCTTTCATGTTTTTTAGTAGGCACCACGTTACGCCTACCTACGTCACTCTCCTACACCATACTTGGAAAACACCCATTGAACGAATTTACCGAATTTACCTAATATATGTATACAAAAACAGTTTACATAATAAATGTCGGAATAAGGCAGTCTACAAACATTGTTAAATGGTTAAATTCAAGGTCTTCCGTTCCAAATTCATGGTTTTCCTAATCAAATTCAAAAGATTGCTATTTCAAAATTAAGACTTTTTTTAAATCTCAAATTCATGGGTTTTTAACCCTTAATCAGTTTTTTATTTCAAAATTAAGATGTTTGTATCTCAAACTCAATGTTTTTTTTACTTCAAAATTAAGACCAAATTCAATGTTTTCCTTATCAATTTCAAAGTTTTCCAATTTGAAAATTTTTTCCAACTATTGGAAATTTTAATTTTTTTTTTGTTTTTGTATTTCTAACTAAAGGAGTTTATTCAAAAACAAATCAGAACAAACAAAGGATTTTGCCGATAAAGAATACGGTTACCCTAATTGTACCATGGTGTCACTAGTGTCACCGAAAACAACTTAGGAATTCCACAGCAATAGCCGTCATCAGAGCCGAATTTTTTTGGACCAATTTTTTTATAAGTTATTAGAAGTTAAAATATGATATGACAAAAATTTTGAAAATTTTTTCACCGACTTTTTTAGACATTCATGTCTTACTTAACTCAACTTCGAAACTTCCTATACCTAGCACACAAAAATGTCTGCTATCCATTCATTACAATTTCATTTTGGTTACTCCGGTGACACCTTGGGACAGCTGTAGAAAGAGATAGAGAGATATTCCTGTTGTAATACTGAGATGTTTTCGGTGACACTAGTGATACCATGGTCCAATTAGGGTTAATGAATTATCTAGTTATTCATACAGTTCAATGCAAGTGAATGCCAGCTCCGGAGTCAGGAAGTTGTGACACCACCTTACAATTCGTGTGATGCCATAACTCAAAGTGCATCAACAGTCACCTGCACAGATTGTGGCAGACGTGATGGATTTGATGTTTCATACAATTTCCCGAAGCCGCAGCTGGCATTGACTTGCATTGAACTGTTCGAATAAATTCGTTCACTTCTTCTCATTCGGCTTCTTTGTTTGTTTCGATTTGTTTGTGAGTAAAATCTTTTATATTGAATCATTATACAGACGATAAATGAGAAAACCTCAAATTTGAATTAAAAACCCGCCAATTTTGAATGGCAAATTTTGAATTTGAACTAGGAAATTTTAAAGTTGTCTAATAAAATCTTGAATTTATTTAGGAAAACCTTCAATTTGTTCAGAAAAATTTTGTATTTGACTTTGAACATTGGTAGGAACTTTAAAAACTTCTTCCTGGAGGAAATACTTTTTAAATGAAGCAAGAATGAGTGGTGGTGTCTGATTGTTTCGTTTAAAGAGCTGCTGCACTCTCAACACCGCTTGTCGGATTATGTATGATTAAAATCAATCTCGATAAATCGGTAGTTTCTAAGGTAATTTTAAATTGATTTCAAGTGTTTAGTTTTTACGTCGGATCAAAAGCTGATACTCCGAGCTGGATTGTTTTGTTCCTGCACTCTCCCTCCACGTCGTTTCATAATCCGTGACCTCTTCCCGACCTCCCGGAGGCGGCGGGGGACTGAATAATACATCATAATTTGCGTCAAGGCGCTCTTAGTTAGCGCTGGAATCAGCTTGGGGGCGGCAGACTGGGGGCGGTTGTCGGGAGGCGGCACTCTGAATAAATACGCCATAAATTCATCACCGTTCTGGAAACGGAGGGAAAACTGACATTGTTTCCTCCTCCTCCCACCGCGGGCGCTCTTTACTGTTTTTAGGTATTAGAGCTATGCACATACACTCAGACTCGCTGTGCAGGGATATCCGATAAAATATCACAACCTAACCTCTCTTTCTGGAGCACAGCATGCATAAATCCTACAAGTCCAAGGTTATTTTTGACTTCAGAATAGAAGAATAATCCAATTTACTCTATTTGCAACACTTTAAATCAGCGTAATGTTGTATTTTTCTGTTGTTGCAACCTTTGATACTGGCTAAATAAAGAGCCAAAACAGTGGAAAAACATCTTTATTGAATTGGCCGAACCTCTCTTCATTCATCTCTTCATCCACATCACTTTGAAATTCCATAATAAATTACTCGCAATCCAATTCGTTCCATACAAAGTGTAAGCCTATACCGCCCGAGTCAATGGGATATTTCGGTGAGTCGGAAATTTAGGATTTTGACCTCAAATGAGAATTCAGCACCATTGAAAACCTGTAGACTCCAATTTTTTGCCCAATGTTACGATAACATGTGGTAGAAAATTAATTGAAGAGATCACACTTTTGAAAAAAGGCGGGCCTCTCTGAATGCCTGAAGGCGAGCAACTTAATACGTCACACAACTTCCTACGTCACACCCTGCTGCCATCATTCAAATCTTCAACTTTTATTAGCGTCCCTAATTTCTTCTAAGAATTTTCTCGAAGAACAGAGCCGATTATCGTTACTCCTGTGCCATACTCTTTAGGAGATCGACTGAAATAGGTACCCTATTCCACAACTAATTTGCAACAAGAGTTTCTCCTTGAAATATTTTTTTTGAGGCTTCGTTTCCGAGTTGTTCCAATTTAAAATGTCTATCCGTGATTTTGACCTTACGTCATCAACTCGGTTATAACTTGTTTAATTTGCTGTGAAAATTACAATGCGAGGATGCCGTTAGAAAGAGCACTAAATTTCCTATCAGCTGCTTTACCTTTTTTTGGAGTCATGGTTTAAGATATGAAAAAGCCTCCTGACAAGAGAATTTTACGTAACTATCGAAACCGGGAAATTTTTCAATCGGGAATTTTACAACAAGAACCAATATTTGTTCAACATGCAAGAACGGTAAAAGGTGTGCCAAAATCTCAGCTTTCCAACGGTCTAATCATATTTATTTTCAAAGTGGGGCTTAATACAGAAATTTGTGTTTGAACGCGGAAAAACGTGAATTTTTTCTGGAAGTCTCGCCATATACTGCAGCGCCCGCCCACCAACCCCCACCAACGGACTCCTCAAATCGTCTAGCCAGCGCACTGATTTCATTGGAAAAATTCACGTTTTCCCCCGTTCAAACACAAATTTCTGTCAGAAGCCTCACTTTAAAGATGAAAATAATTAGACCGTTGGAAAGCTGAGATTGTGGCGCAGTTTTTATCACTCTTGCATCTTGAAAAAATATTGGTTCTCGTAGTTAAATTCCCGATTGAAAAATTCGAAGTTTCACAAATTACGTAAAATCATCTTTCCAGCGGGCTTTTTCATGTCTCAAACGTTGACTCACAAAAGAGTTAAAGCAACTAACCGATAGCAAATTTAATGCTCTCTCCAACGGTATCTTTAAATTGTAATTTTTACAGCAAATTATTGGAGTTATGACCAATTTAAAGACTAGGATCAATATCACGAGAAAAAAATTTAAATGAAAATGATTCGGAAAAGTAGCCTTTTAAAAAAAAGTACATGAGAAAATTGTTGTTGTCAATTAGTGGTAGAATCGACTTGTGCAGTATGACAGACCTGTTAGGCTTACATCCTGTATATTGAACATTTTTGGTAGTATTGACTTAAAACGATTGGCTTCCTACTACCGTTTCGAATTAAAATGGTTGGTTGTGAAATTCACTCGAGTCAGCAATTATTGCTAAATTTATTTATTGGCATATTTATAAAACTATCTAGATTTTTATGAAAATTAATGAGAAAATGTTGATTATCACAGAACGACACGAATAGTGTAATCATCTTATTCCGTTCCTCAATTCCCTTGGAAGCTGAGAAACCCTAAAGCGAAAGACCCCGAGAGCAGTAAAACACTCGCGGCAAAACAGCATATTGCTCTCGAAATGTGAGAAATAATGAAGTCCGGCGCCCTTTTTCTTCTACTCTGATTTAGAAACCTCTCTTTCCCCTTTTAACTACCAGGGAAACAACGAAAACCCCCCCTTTTTCGTAAAATTAATTTAAATCCCCAGCGAATCTGTAGGGACGTCTTTCACCCCAGGAATTCCCCCCACTCCGACCCCAGTTTTGCCACTACATATTTATGCAGATGTAAAACATTATTCCGTTTCCCCCCGAAAAAGGAGAGAGAGGAAATGAAAGGGTAGCACTCTGCCGTTACCCTTCCATACAGCATCCACCAGTAAAAATGGGGGGGGGGGGAGGGCTGTATAGGCGAAGACGTCATGAATTTTAATGTCAGCTGATCTGCATACGCAAAACCGGGGCTCGAAACACCCTTTGGGCCCTCGGATTGTAAATTGTATCATTTCCCGTGGATTTCACCCTTCCTAACGATTGTGAAACACTCAGCACTCAAAATGAACAAACTGTTCGCTGTGAAAGGGTTGTCCTTAGTGATGGTTAACGCACTGCTAAATTGAGTTTCCAATCGTAAACGCCTGAATTGAGATTTTATTATAATTGCAGGGATTGGGAGGAGTCAAATAATGAAGAGAAGATAATGAAATATAGAGAACAAGAAAAGAAGCGAACCAAACAAGTTCTAAAATATAGTTAAATAAAACTAATGATTTAAATATTTTGGCATCAATAAATTTGAACTGTTGGCTAATTAGTGAACTTTTGGCAACTCAATTTGAACTTTTGGCAACACAATTTTGAACTTTTGGCAAATCCCTTACTGTTTGACAACTACTCAAGTCCTTATCCGACTTTTTCGCTCCTATAAAGTACATTCAAATAAATGGTTTCAATAATGGAATGATAATTAAAATTTGATTTATTACGTTTCAAGCGTTCTAGGTGCCGCACTTGAAGGTGTCCATCTAACTTTGACTCACGTAATATGTGAGCAATTCGAACTTACGTCACTACTGTTCTCACCGGACGGATATTCTTCTACCAAAAGATAGTAATTTATCACGATAATCTACCTAAAGATCTAAATTTAGAGTAGATTTTTGAGTAAAAATAAATTTGCATAACTTGGTAAGTATAGCTTTTTCCAGTAAAATTCATTTTTTCAATCAATTTTATGATTATTTCAAACAATTTCATAATTTTTTCAACTAATTTAATAATGTTTTCAACCAATTTCATAGATTTTTCAACAAATATCATATTTTTTCAACCAATTTTATACACTTTATTTAATGAGGTATCATTGTATAAATCAAGTAATCAGGTAGAAAGGATGATAAAAAATTAATTGAAATATCATAATACATACTTAAAACCCCAACCGTACGTATGTATGTACGTATGCAAGACACCAATCGGAGGAGTAAGAGGGGTGGGGAGAGTCGGAGGAATCGTTTAGGCCTGCTTTTAGTAGGCTTTTCAGCTAGTTATTATATAAAAGGTAAGAATTGAAATATTGAAAGGTAAAAAAATAAAATGTTTACGAAAGGTAAAATTCAAATTGAAATTTGAAATGTAAAATTGTAAAATGTAAATGATAATGATGTTTCTTATGATGTTCCTAGAAAAATGTCTGGCTGCAAATCACAATGTGTGTTCCTTCTTTCCTTTCCACTTATGATTTTTTGAAAACAATACCCCATTAAAATAAATTGTATGAAATTGGTTGAAAAGATTCTGAAATTCGTTGGAAAGTGTAAAAACTGGTTGGAAAAATTATGAAATTACTTGGAAAAATTATGAAACTCTTTGGAAAAAGCTATACCATATTATGGAGTGAAATCGTTTCATTCAAGTGAGAACAGATCTAATACATTCCTGATAATGTTAGGTACCGACTAAGAACGATTCTTCGGTGTAGAATTGCAGGATAATTTTATAGACAATCTACTCAATGATTAAAATTATTTAAAAAATAAAATAAATATGATGCTAAGTTCGTGAAATTGAATAGTTTTCTTAATTAACATATCATTGGTTGATTAATTGACGGACTGAATTATGAGCTTGAAAATTGCCATTTGTTTTTATATATTTCCATCGATGGAAGAGGCATCTGGAAGTCACAAAAATCAACTTGTCATGAAGATTATGTACCTATCTTCTTTTTGACCGCTATTTTATATCGTTTTTGACGCCATCTAGTTGTTGGTTGCGTGGAATGTAGTTGAAAATAATGACCACTCCATTAAGGGGACTGATAGACATTGTATTACTATAGGACTGCTTTGAACGACCTGTATTGACCACAACATAACAATAAATCTTCTGATTCCCAATAATATCAAGTACTACTCACCACTTGAAGTACGATGATCTCCAGGGTTCTCTACGCGCTGTACATCCTCGACCACTGAAGTCACAAACTCAACTGTCGCAAGACTTTCACACTGTTTACCTGAAGGAGGAGCGTTCACGTAACAATATTTTGACATGAGACGCTTTCCCTTCTATTATTCGGAGGGTTTATTGCACTTAGGCAGGAGGAGGTTCAGGCGGTACCAATTGTAGAGGTTGACCTGTTCGGACCCAAACTTTTCCCTTGGGAAAGGAGACCTCAAAAAATGTAGTTGTGGATGGGATTTTACCTTCAATATTTCCTGATTCTCAAAAATACCTTGAAATCTCTGTTCTTTTAACATATCTGTGACCTTTTCGAAAACGTTTTTCAAATCATGAAATTAATCATTATTATTCCGTATTATTATTATTAATTTTTAAAAAATGAAATTCATAATTGCGTTATAGTTGCTTTTATCACCTTTCAAACCTTAACCCTCTTAGTTCCCTCCAGTGTTAGGAAAGATTGAAATTATTTCCTTGGCATTTTTACGTTAAATAATGCTTAAATAGACGGAATGAAAAAAAAAAACATAAATGAATGAAACCATTAAGTTTTATGAGCTGTTCCTTAAAAGGAACAAAGTCAGTGTAGAGGTTCACTAAAATATATTGATGAATGGTCTATTACAGTAAAATTGTGGAAAATAAGAAGAAACGTTTGACACAAGAACTTTGTTTATTCAGTATAAAACTTTAATAAAAGTTATTATAAAATGTGATAGAATAAAATGTTTTGCAATCATTATTTTTCGTAAGTTTAGTTTTTTGACTGAAAAAGGCACACATTAAGGACTTTATAGACGTATTTTTGTTCCATCTTCACCACTAAAAGTATCAATGCCTAATAGAAACATTAAAATAGGTAAATGCCAGTTTTCAGGCAAGATTCATCACTAAAATTAGGGTCGACGATGGTAAGTCTTCTAGCAGAGGAAAAGCTAGGGCTTCATCGTTAACATCTATTAGCTCTGTGAAATAACGTGATGTTTGTGAGTAAATAATGCGGTAGCAAAAAAAGCTATACGAATTTGAACGTTGCGTAGTAAGAAGTCGCCAGATGAAAAAAAAAACACGGTTATTTCGAGTAGTTTCAAGTTGGCTCTAAGAATGGATAGCTAAGTTGTTAGGTCCCACCAACTTTGTAAATTCCACTCCGAATCGTCATTGAGTATTAGTATGTCGTCTTTTTCTAGAATGGAGATCTGGGGAGGTTCAAATTCATTTTTTCTCCTATATTTATAATAATTTGGTCATCATCATCTTCATGGCGCGTCATCGTCATCAGACTCATTTCTTGTTGTTGCTGCAGATTACACGTTTTCAGATACACTGGCTTCATGGCTGGTTATTGGTAGGAAGTTTTTAGGTAATTACGCAAATCAAAGGTCGGCGAGTCCTTTACCTTGCGTATTGCCTGGCTTTGAGCATTAACTGTAGGAAACACGATCTCTAAAGGACTCGAACATTTTTGAAGTTCGATAAACATGTTGAATCGTGCGGTTACCACTTGATGGAGGACGTTAGAAGAAGCACTTTTACTCTGGAAAATACATGTGACAAATGCTGCAAATCATTACACAATGGTTTATTATTTTTTATTTTTCTATATAGATCACTCGTTTACAAAGCCACCAACCAGCCAACATGAAGAAAAACAACGATCGCGTTTCGGTCAGCTAAAATTTGAACGGAGATTAGGCCTCTTCTGTGATTCACCCTCGTGTTTCTGATTTATCGTACGTCCAACACTTAAATTCTCGTAGGGAGCGAACGGTTTGTCCTACAGGTCTCCGCGTGTTCTCTAAAAATTCTAAACATTCTATACTATCTTAAATTGATGGAAAAAAATACCTTTATTTCAAAATTTTTTGAGTTTGGGCGTTTTCAAAATTTCCAAAATTCATTTTTCAACCGCTAGAAGTGACCTACATCAACCAAAATCTTCGGGGCACAACTAGACCCCAAATGGAGCCTACATACCAAATTTCATCAAAATTGGTCAATGCTAAGTGGGGAAAGTGCCGCTTACGGCGGACGGACGGCCAAATTTTTATTCGATTTTTGGATTCTACGTACCTTGAAACGTAAACCATCAAATTTTGTGGGAGGGTTGAAAATTTGGTTTTTTTGGTCGATTCCAAAGGTTCATTATTGAAAATTCATTATTGAAATTAATAAACCAAAAATTTTATCAATCTGTAGTCAACCATCAAAAGGATCAGCACAGGGTAAAACTGTGCAAATCAGTTGCTGTTGTAGTAACAGCACAGCCTCGAGTAGAACTTACGCTGTAGGTACTCCTAGAGGGTTCCCAAGGCCAAACTCACCTCTGGAGACGAACATGCGAGGAAAGTGGCCGCAGTATCGTCGGTGTCGGATGCGGACGTCGTGATTGCCAGCAAGTTGTCACTGTCATGATAATGAGCGTCAGCAGACACGTGGGTCCGAGGTTGCATATGGCCGAAACCACGTGGGTTTTTGTTGTCAGAGCAGGAAGATCCCGAATCAGTTTTACTTAGGAGTCCGGGATGTCCGTGAGTGGATCTGTGGAGTGCGATTCTCGTTAGCTGAGGCGACAGGTGTCGATGGAAAAAAAGAAGAAGTGTCGTCTAAGATAGTGAATACCGTGAAAAGTACCGTGAAAAGTTGTACCTTTACAATGGAAATCGACTGCTTAAGACTGAATCAACAGGTATTTTAGAGACAAAATCATAGTTTAATCGGTCATCAGAATATGATGATATTATCAAACATCAACACCATTTCAATATTGGTTCATGTTTGCATATTTATAGAAGATTGACTATCACGTCTTGAATTATCAAGCCAAAAATGTAATCTTCAACGAAATATATTACATTTTGTTTTCAACTCGATCCCTCGTATCATATTGAATTAGTTGATCGATTTCCCTTCAGTTGTAGGGAAATCACCTCCCTTGCTAGCTTTAGATCAGTTTGTTTACAGGTTTTGGATCAGGTTCTCATTTTTTTATTACTTTCCATATTATAGATAAATTTCATCCAGGTCTTCATTTCAAAGTAGTGGAATTGACTTTTATTTCCTACGGCCCAAATGGAGATAAACAAACCTATATTTAAAGCAAATGAGAACATTATACCTTGTGATGTACCGTAAGGACAAGAACTATCTTCGAGTAAGAACCAGCACATACAACATAATACGACATGGTTTGCATTGTACTCCTATAATATTTTTATTTAAAGACAGTGGAGTCCACTTTTGTTAATTATAACTCAAATGGAAATTAGCGAACACATACTTAATGCAGGAATTAAAAGGAAATGTAAAACATGTAAGAGTTTGGAGAAAAAATAGTAATTATTTCTCTACTTATAAACATCATAAATATGTCTGCCAAGTGGGTGTGGCACATAGCTTCTTCGTATTCATAACCCGATTGTTTAGATGATCCGATGCATAGTAGTTAATCTCAAAAGATCAGTTTTTAAGTACATTCCATTACCATCATAGGGGACTTTACACATCAACCTATACTAACGGCCACATTTTTATTCGATTTTTGGATTCTGCGTACCTTGAAACGTAAACCAATACATTTTGAGGGAGTGTTAAAAAAAATTTTCTTGGTCGATTCTTTATACCTATTATTGATTCTAGATATTATTGAGAATAATAAACCAATAGAACTAAGAAACGTGGGTACGATGAAATCTTGTTCCCCCCTGGGATCAAATCCTAAGGTTGATTTATAAGGGAGTGTCCCAGCACACTGTGCTTACGTCCTCCCTCCCTCTCTGCAAGCATGAGAGGAAACGTCCCTGACCGTGGGAGACTGTTACACCCACAGCAGGGGCCTCACACACATAGGTATGAGTACCTGTTCGCAGAGCACTACAGGTCGAGCTGGGTGTTCTAGCTCACCCTACCAACTATGCGGGTTGGTGCCCGAGTTATTGGCGTGCCACATAACTCAAATGCCAGCACTACCTAGGAAGACTAGCCGGAAGTACCCACCCTCAGCTCTCAGGCTTTGCCATCTACCACTGGGCTGAAAGCTGAATGTGGGAGCCCGAGAAGCGTTCTGATTGGTGGAGCTCCAGGACGTAGTTATAGCGGAAAGAACCAGATCGCGTTCACGGCCGGTTCACGATCGTTTGTTCCCAACCTCATCACAACAAGTCACCTTGTTTATCACATATTTTTCTCATTGGTGCGTAACCGGCCGCATCCAAGTAATTAATTTGATAACATTTAGTTATATTCGCGATATGTACGAAAAAATCGGGCGATATTCAATAATACACTGGGTTTCAAACGTTTCTAAGGGTGGCAGTTGTCGATTCAACATTCGAACTACTGGCGATAGGGACAACAACAATTGCATGAGGAACTCTGAAAATATCTTTCGCCTCGATTGGTTCATCCAAGTAATTTTTGCAAATTGAAATGATGATGAAACGAAAAGTTATCGATTTCTGGTCATTCGAAAGGATTTGAAAAGAAGCGGTATGAAGAGTGTGGCCTCTCCTCCCCGCCTTTTCCGTAGTAGTTCCTCAATCCTAGCTGAAAGTAGATAGCGCCACTGAGGCAGCCTCAAAAATGCTTGCACACCATTTTAACGTTGGCTTTCTTCTCTGTTAACTTGTCTCCATTACTCTGTGCCATCTACCCTGGGTACTCAACCACAAACTTGGGTACAATAGGTAGGTCAAATAGGTTACAATAGGTAGCTACATAGAGCAATGGAGACAAGTTAACAGAGAAGAAAGCCAACGTTAAAATGGTGTGCAAGCATTTTTGAGGCTGCCTCAGTTGCGCTATCTACTTTCAGCTAGGATTGAGGAACTACTACGGTAGTGGTGGGGAGGGGGAGGCCACACTCTTCATACCGCTTCTTTTCAAATCCTTTCGAATGACCAGAAATTGATAACTTTTCGTTTCATCATCATTTAGATTTGCAAAAAGTCCCTATCGCCAGTAGTTCAAATATTCAATTGACAACTGCCACCCAAAGAAACGTTTGAAACCCAGTGTATTATTGAAAATCGCTCGATTTTTTCGTACATATCGCAAATATAACTGAATGTTATCAAATTAATTACTTAGATGCAGCCGGTAACGCACCAAGGAGAAAAATATGTGATAAACAAGGTGACTTGTTGTGATGAAGTTGGGAACAAGTGATCATGAACGCTATCTGTTGCTTTCCGCTATAACTACGTCCTGGAGCTCCACCAATCAGAATGCTTCTCGGGCTCCCACATTCAGCTTTCAGCCCAGTGGTAGGTATAAATAGAACTTAGAACTTGTACTGTGTTAGGGTGCGGTGGCACGGATGCTGCGGTGAGCCGGGGGCCCCATCCCCGCACGGGTCCACCCACCACGGTGGCGTCCCGATCCAAAAACGAGCCGGATGCCACCGTCTGAGGCACCAAGCGTCGCAAAGCGGACCTCAAACACCAAGGACCATACACACACCCCCACAATAATCTAATTCTGCACAGTCGAGGTGCATCAACGCTCATACCAATAAACAATCACGTTACACTGATGCAGAAATGACTATATACAAAAATACAAACATTTATTGATAAAATTGGAGTGAATAGAAGACTGACTATATTATGAAATTTCACTTTTCAAGGTTGAACATAAAACGTGCTCCAAAATCTAAATTTCCACTGAAGTTTTACGTTTTAGGCTTTTCCGAACAAATGGGGTTCCATGTGTGTCAGTCCGTGTGTCTGGGTGTTTGTGAGCATATTTATCTAAGTAACTATCTGTGTCTGTCTGTCTTTGTGTCTGTCTGTCCGTGTGTTTGTATGTGTTGAAGTTATTGTCTGATTTCGTCGAAATTTTCTGGGATTGTGTGGATCGGGGCGTAGATGGTCCTCTATGATAATTTCTGCTCCCAGATTGACAGTAGCCACTGCGCATGCGCAAACGTGAATTCATCTTAACATCCATAACTTCTAAGTTTCCCATCCGATTTCGATGAAATTTTCAGATTGTTGGGGTTGACGTGAAAGTCCAGGTCTTATAAAGGTACTTAAAGATTGATGTTTTGAGATTGGCTACTATGGATCATCTATACAGATTATCTATACACGTTTTTGGGTATTTTGTTGCCGGTCAAAAACGGGCTTTTTTCACGGGTGTCAACTTTACCAAAAATGATACAATTTATGACTGGAAAGAAGAGGTAATTCAATCCTCACATACATAAAATATCGTCCAATTATCAAGTACGAGTGGCTTCATGTGAGGAATAACGTGGTATTCAATTATAACGCGCTATTTATTCACCCTGATAGAGCTGTAGCGAGGGACACGTGTCCCCCACGTGGTTCCCGCACGTAACGAGGAATTTCACGGCCCGGGAGGCGACAATCCTGGCGATCCAGCTGCTCTCTTTGTTCAGCTCGAATCTCGCATCTGTAGGATCGACTTTTCTGTGTCAGATTTGAGGCGTTCGAAGGTGGAAGTCGGATTGAGGGATTACAAATTTTACGGTTTATTTATCAGTGTTTTTGTGAATGGGAGGGTGTGATTATTTGTGTGTTTTATTGGTGATTTCATTGGTGTTTTTTGTTGTTGCAGGGGCAGAACTAGGAGGAAAGGGCGACTGAGGGTTCAAACACTGACGTGACATGCCAGAGTGCTGAAGACACGCTGGAGGAAGCCACGGAAATGAGCTCGTACTTCGCCAACTCGTACATGCCGGATCTACGGAACGGCGGGGTGGTGTCGGCGGAGCACCCACACCAACAGCACCATTATGGTGCGGCCGTCGTACCGCACGGTGCGGCCGTGGTGCCGCAGGGGGCAGAGGATCCGAACGCTTGCGACCCGAGGCAGGGGATACCGCCGCACCATTACGGCGGCCCACCCGCGGCAGGGCAACCGCCCCAGGGCATGCCGTACCCGAGGTTCCCACCCTACGACCGGATGGACATCCGGGCGGCGGGCTACTACCAAAACATGGACTACCGGGCCGACTCGCCGAACTCGATGGGCCACATGGGGCAGAACGGGCACCAAACGCCGGTCGTGTACGCGTCCTGCAAGCTCCAAGCTGCCGTCGGCAACGGGATCGGCGGCCCGGAGAGTCCGCCGGACATGGAGATGAACCACCTGCCCATCGCTCACCAACAGCCGCACCATATGGGGCCTCACCAACACCAAAGTGCGCCGCCTCCTCAGAGCCAGCAGGCTCATATGATGTACAACAGTCAACCGCCGCCCCAAGCAACGCCCCACCACCCTCAGCAGCAGGTCGTCCAACAACCTCCGCCCAACCAACCGCCGAACCAAAACAACAACAACAACAACAACTCCAACCTCCCCAGCCCCCTCTACCCTTGGATGAGGAGTCAGTTCGGTGAGTACCTAAGTTGACATACTATCATAGATTTTACATTGTAATTAAAGGTGTAGAAAACTGGTTCAGTTACCCCATTGAAAAACTGGTCCACTATGTTACGGACATCTCACCAGATGGAACTAAAAGGAAAAACTGGGGGGACACAAACAGATTTCCAAAAAGAGCAATTTTTTAACGATGGGAAGAAATTGGTTCAAAGTGATTTTGAAAAATTTGGGCCAGTGATAAGTTCTGGTACCTTTTCCTCCATTAGGAACATTTGAGCAGATTTACTTAGGTATTACACCAAGAGCAAAAAAACAGTTCCAAATTGAGGAAAATTTGATTGACAACGGAAAGAAATAGGCCTAAGCAAACACGAAGTCAGTGGTCCAAAGTGATGTTTTCAGAGTACGTATCAATCAATGCTAAAGTGGACCAGTGGTGTGTTTTGGACCATTATTCCATTTTGGGCACATTTGACCAGATAAACGCGTAAAAACAAGAGGAAAAAGTGGAGGTATTTTCACAATAAGGAGAAATCCGTTCGAAGCGACCTTGAAAAATTGGTCCAAATTATATTTTCAGTGCATGTATTGAAGCAGTTTTTGTACCAAAAAAAAGTGGACCATTAATGAGTTCTGGACCAGTATTTCATTTTAGGCACATTTGACTGCCTAAAATGGAATGAATACTCTAAAAATACTACTCTAGCGTTTTGTTTTTCTCGACTGGTCAAGGGTTCACCTATTGAGAAATTTTACGCTCTTTCCAATGATATCCTTATTTTTAATTTTTGAGTGCAATTTGAGGGAGTTATGACCGTTTTAAAGGTGTAAGGTCGAAAACACGAAAAAAATCGTATAAGTCAAAAAAGTCGGATTTTAAGGGGGTTAAAAAAAGTGCTAAGACATTTTTTGTTGCAAATTAGTTATAAAGACGACTCTCAAAGTTTGGTGGATAAATTTGGGACACGCTGTGTAGGATCCATCCAACTCAACAAATTTCGATATAAAGGTATTGTTTTTCCAACAAGAAGAATTTTTAGAGACCACGCGGAGCCCTGTAGGACTAACCGTTCGCTCCCTACGAGAATTTTAGTGGTTGGACGTACGATAAATCAGAAACACAAAAAAGTCGGATTTTAAGGGGGTTAAAACAAAATTGCTATGAAATTGCAAATTAGTTGTCGAATCGACTCCCAAAGTTTGGTGGATAACATATGGGACACCCTGTATACCAAATTTCATCAAAATCGGTCCTACTTACCTTGGAACGTAAACCAACAAATTTTGAGGGGGGTTAACAATTTTTTTTCTTGATCGATTCCAAAGATTTATTATTGAAAATAATAAACCATAATCGGGCAAGTATGATTTCAGGGGGTTTTGAATCCCATTCGAGGTCAAAAACTCCAAACTTCGCCACCTAGGTTCCCTGTCCCCCTCTTGCTTTTACTCGAATGAGAACGATGAGATTGATTATGAATTCCAAGTGGGGTTCACAGTAATTGTTAAATTTTAAGATTGATGGAGTTGATTGACTTGGTACCATCATGAGTACGTATTCGAGTACCCATTTTAAGTTGTCGTCTAATTTTGGATTTAGCTAGTGAGATTTCATGAAATAACGTCGGCAATTGGAATGGAAATACTACCTCCTAACTAATAAATACTAACTCCAGGCGTTTGTTTGAAAATACTGTTTTGGGTTACATAAGTAGCTTAATGATGGTTTCATCGCTCGTAGGTATCGTGTGCCACGGAGCTACTCGACTTGGGAGGCTCTTCTGGGGTCTTCCGTGGCGTCACCACCCGCGTCTAGCTCGCATACACTTAAATTTGTCGTCTTCTCAACGAGACCCCTAGGGTCGGCATTCTCCCCAATACTTATTGTTTCAAATCTATTACTTTCATTTATTTGTATTTCAAAATTTATCGTTTCCTTTTTGGTTTAAATATTCAAAAAATATTCAAAAATTTGAGAAAAATGAAAAAAGCAGCCTATTATTGGCTTATTAGTGAAGTCGATCAATTTGGTCCTCGTTTGCTCTCCCGTCTGTTCCGTTGTTTCTCGTATAAATTTAGCACCACTTATTCTCGATACAATGAGGCTTGAAAATTGACAAACGGCCTGCGACGGCCCTCCGAGTGCATCAAGCGGTGGCCGCCTGCCAACTGCTGTTTCTCTATCGCTTTGCCAACTTGTTCGCTTTGAATTAGCGGATCTTCATTTTTGATCGTCGCTTTTTCAACTGATTTCTTCAAGCGGGGCGTAACTGCTCATCAGTCAGCTGAACACTTCAATTTTAGCTTCTCGAAAACATCGAGAGAATCCTTGAAGTGACTCTCGGCGAAGATAGAATTTAAATTATCGTTCGGAGGTGTAGGATGAAATGTACCTATTTTCGGTAAACAAGTTTTAGCTAAACAATTTGACTCCGTACGATGTGAAATAGAACTTTTTAATGACCACACAACTTTCAAAGTAAACATGATTCGAAACGAAAAACGTCTGCCAAGTGGGTGTGGCACATAGCTTCCTCGAATCCATAACTGGATTGTACAGTGCTTCCAGAATCACCCCTCATTTTGGTTTATTATTTTCAATAATAAACCTTTGGAATCGACCAATTTTGCGTACAGGCTGCAAATGATTATTTATTATGTTGTTGAGAATCAGAGACCAGAAGTTCAAAAAAGTTCCTTCCATACACAATTAAATGATATTATAATATCGCCGTCTTCATTAGGATCGCCAGGTTCGCAGTTGGGACTGCTTGAATTCCCAAGATGTTTTCGGTGACACTAGTGACACCATGGTCCAATTAGGATTAATCCTTTTCCTAACCAAATTAATCTTTTTCCAAATCAAATCAAACTTTTTCCCAATCAAATTAAATAAATCCTCTGGAAAAGGCTCTTTCAAAAACCGTCAACTAAGTGGCACATAGCTTCCTCGTATCCTATAACCCGACTGCCACCACGCGGACGGCAGTGAGGGAGCAGGAAGACCTCCCAGCAGAACAAGGAATGCGGAGGTGAGTTTTGCTCAGGTAGAAGGCGAGTTGGACGTCCCTGATATCGACATGACAAAGCCGATACGACAGTCACGTCACGCATTTTTCAGCGTGACCTCACGTAATATTACGTACGCTTTCTCGTCCTCTTTTCAGGTAGGAAGATTCAGGTAGACGAGAAGGTGGAAGAGGAAGTAAATGAGATGACCGATGCAAAACCATTGTGGGCGGCCAGTGCTTCACCTCGTCACAGAGAAGTGACTGACCTACCAGTACGTAGAAGAAATAGGCTGCAAATTATTACACAACGGTTTATTATCTTACTGGGTATGGGTAGAGCGCGGCTTCCTAAAACTACCTACAAGTCTCTATCGAAGAGCTGTAAGCCATTACGAAATATGGTACTTCTTTGCTAATGACTCACAACTGATGGTAGAACTCAAAGAAACGAACAATGATCGCATTTAATCAGCTAAAATTTCAACTGAGATTAGGCGTCTTTCGCGATTCACACTCGTGTTTCTGTTTTATCGTAAGTCCAACCAAATCTCCATAAAGTCCTAATTTTCATAATTTTTTTTTCGATTCCTAAGCAGTACCTAGGTAATGAACATTTTCTTTTTTTTTTTTTTTGAAAAAAAAAAATTAATATGGTTGATAAAACAAAAAACAGACAAAAAGTCAAAAACGCTGCAAATTCTTAAATAGAGATTTATTATTTTTCTATACAGATCACTCGTCTGGAAAGAACACGGCTTACCATCAACCTACCAACCCTAGATACTATTGCCTCGGACGCAAAACTGAGTACAACTCGAAGAAACGAACAACGATCGCATTTTATTCAGCTAAAATTGTAACGGAGAAAAGGCCTCTCTTGCGATTTACACTCATGTTTCTGATTTATAGTAAATTCTTCTGTAAATTCTGATTTATATTAAAACCCTTAAGTTCTCGTGGGGAGCGAATGGTTTGTCCTACAGGGCTCCGGGTGGTCTCGAAAATGCTAAAAATGCAATGCTATTTAAAATTGGTGAAAAACGATACCTTTATTTTTACATTTTAACCCTTATTTTTCAACCCTTAGAAATGACCTACTTTAACCAAAAGCTTTGGGGCACAACTAGACCCCAAATCGAGCCAGTATACCAAGTTAACCGTAAACCAAAAAATTTTTGGGTGGTGGGGGGGGGGGGGGGGTTAAAAAAAGTTTTTTGTTCGATTCCTGAGGTTTATCATTGAAAACAATAAACCAACACTACTTTTTGTTTTTAAAAAGAAGACCTTTCCAACCCAGAATCGCCATCTGCACATCCTACTTACTCCACTCAAGCACGACACACCTCAGCACTCACCAATAATTCACACAGTCGCCATTTCCGCAGCAGCCTCACAGAACAAGATCAGGAAGAGTGGCTCAGTTTCCCACAAAATTCAGGAGTTACCATTGTTATTAGGGAGGGGGGTGGTTGTAGCTGACAAAAAATTCTACAATTTGGAAAATAATTGACATATTGCAAATTTTTTGTTTTGTTTTACTCCTGATAAAATCCACTTTTACGCGGGTACAATACTTTTCACTCTCTGGTATTTCTTTGATAACTTTCGTAGGTCAAAGGCTTTTGCATTCTTCATCCAAAAAGTGTGGCCATGAAGTCACTTGTTCGAGGTTGTGAAAACTTCACATGGAGTCCCTCCCATCAATCTTATCCGTTGAAATAACAACGTCAACTGCAGTAGGTTATGTTCGAGTGATAAGATTGATAGGAGGGACTCCATGGTGATGTTTTCACAACCTCGAACAAGTGACTTCATGGCTACACTTTTTGGATCAAGAATGCCCATAATACCCCACAAAGTTGTCGATCGCATTTCGGGCAGCTAAAATTTGAACGGAGATTAGGCCTCTTTTGCGATTCACACTCGTGTTTCTGAAATGGTATCGTAAGTCCAACCCTTGAGTTCTCGTAGGGAGCGAACGGTTTGTCCTACAGGGCTCTACGTGGTCTCTAAAAATTCTATACTATCTTAAATTGATGGAAAAACAATACCTTTATATAAAAATTTTTTGAGTTAGGGAATTTCAAAATTTCACAATTTATTTTTCAACCCTTAGAAGTGATTTACATCAACAAAAATCTTCGGGGCACAACTAGTCCCCAAATGGAGCCTACATACCAAATTTCATCAAAATGGGTCCATGGTAAGTGAAGAAAGTGCCGCTTACGGCGCACGGCGGACGGACTGTCAAATTTGTATTCGATTTTTGGATTCTACGTACCTTGAAACGTAAACCAACAAATTTTGAGGGGAAGTTGAAACAAATTTTTCTTGGTCGATTCCAAAGGTTAATAATTGAAAATAATAAAACAATATGAGCTGAAACAAAGACTTCGATTGGGCTACGGAAAATTCTGGTGTCCACTAAATTTGAAATTTCAATTAACTTTTCGTTACTCCGGTGACACCTTGGGACTTCTGAGGAGTTCTAGAGATGTTTTCGGCGACACTGGTGGTACCATGGTCTAATAAGGGTTAATTTGACTTGGAAATGATAAAGTTAAGAATTTCCCCTATAAAACGACCACTTCGGTAAGTATGTTGTGCAGGATGCGGGTGGAGATACCACGGAGTGCACCTGCTGAGATGTCGAGAAGACTGGTGCGCGTCCCAAGTCGAGTACTCAACGGTTGTGAGGCTGAAGTCCTCTTTCATTAACTCGGCGATGAAGCGCTTGACCTCGACAGCACTTTCGCGGGGCGCAAGGAAAAATACCCCCCTCTCCTCCTCCTCCGCCGCTCAGCACTTTGTAATTGATGTATTTGCCACCTGTGCTCTTCAAAGAGGCGGCCTTTCTCGATGGTGAAGGGTTGTGGAGGGGGGGGGGGGGAGAGAATGAGAGCGGGCGCTCAACAAGTAGCGCTTTAACCCCCTCCGCCCCCACCGGCCTTCCTCCTCCTGAACCCCAGTTCGAGAATTTATGGGGCCAGCCGAGGCGGACGAGGGGGCGCCGTACGGTTCATGGGATTACTCTATGTACTCCCCATGTCAGACACCGTAAACCAAACCGCAAACAACGCTCCCCCCCCTCGTTTCCCTCTTTTTCTCCTCCCGCACGATTTCCTCGTTGAAATGGAAAACTATATGAAGATCGAATTAAACCTTCACCATTCAAGTCGTGACCTTCCTCAGTTAATTCCTAAACAAAGAAAAAAAGCCACAAAACCAGCATTTTTCTAACAGAAATCTAAATTAAATCAATAACAATCAACAAAACGCTGTACATTATTACACAAAGAATTATTATTTTTCTATACAGGGTGTCTCATGTCTCATCCACTAAACTTCGGGAGTGATTTCTACAACTAATTTGCAACAAAAAGTGTCCCCCAGCAGTTTTCTTTTAACCCCCTTAAAATCCGACTTTTCTTACTTTTAAGATTTTTTTTGTGTTTTCGACCTTACACCAATCAAACGGTAGTAACTCCCTCAAATTAGACTCAAAAATTAAAAATAAGGATATCGTTGGAAAGAGCGTAAAATTTCTCAATACACGAGCCGTTGACCAGTCGAGAAAAACAAAACGCTAGAGTAGTATTTTCACCTCAAACTTGAAAAATAGTCAATTTCTGTTTTTGGTGAAAATGTTGATGATTTTTCCTCATTGAAACAAGGTATTTGCCAGAGGGACTCAAAACCTTAAAAACTGCTCCATTTCATCAGCTTTCCAACGGTCACCCAATTTTTTTTACTGCGAAATTTGAGGGAGAAAATGGTGTTTCAATGCGAAAAAACGTGTATTTTTTCAACGAAATCGACGGTTTGACGTGAGGACGTGGTTCTTAGGAGGAGGGACGGCGGAGCAGACCCCGGATTCCTCCGGTCCAACCGGCAATTTCGTTGAAAAAATGAACGTTTTTTCGCATTGAAACACCATTTTCTCCCTCTAATTCCACAGTGAAACTGAAAATTGGGTGACTGTTGAAAAGCTGATGAAATGGAGCAGTTTTTAAGGTTTTGAGTCTCTCTGGTAAATACCTTTTTTCCATGGGGAAAAATCATCAAAATTTTTGAAAAAAAAAAACAGAAATGGTCAAATTTTAAAGTTTCAGGTAAAAAAAACTACTCTAGCGTTCAGTTTTTCTCAATTTGCCAATGGCTCATCTATTGAGAAATTTCACACTCTTTCCAACGGTATCCTTATTTTTAATTTTTGAGGCAATTTAAGGGAGTTATGACCGTTTTAAAGGTGTAAGGTCGAAAACACGAAAAAATCGTAAAAGTCAAAAAAGTCGGATTTTTGAAAGGGGTAAAAAATAGCTTAAATACATTTTTTGTTGCAAATTAGTTGTAGAATCGACTCCCAAAATTTGGTGGATAACATATGGGACACCCTGTATAGATCACTCGTCTGCAAAGAACACGGCTTTGCCATTGTCACCACCTACCCACCATATTTTCGGTTCACAGTCAAGTTTATTTGGGAGAAATACACGCTTCACACTCGATTCGAAAAAATGAAGAGTTGTGGGTGCCTTCAATAGGAAATTTGATTACTGGTTGCTAAATACGCAAAACTGAAGTTGACTCGAAGAAAAGAACAAGTCGTGCCTATTTAGTAAAATTTCAACGGAGATTAGGCCTCTTTTGCACTTCACACTCATGTTTGTGATGTATCGTAAGCGCATTGCTTAAGTTCTCGTAGGGAGCGAACGGTTGGTCCTACAGGGCTCCGAGTGGTTTCTTTCGATTCTATAAATTCGATAATATTTTAAATTGATGGAAAAAAAACTTTATATCCAAAGTTTTTGAGCTTGGGCGTTTTGAAAATGTCAACCCTTTCATTTTCGGCCCTTAGAAGTGACTGACATCGACCAAAAGTTTCGGGGCACAACTAGACCCCAAATGGAGCCCATATACCAAATTTGAACCAAATGTTGCTAAGAAAAGTGCCGCGTACGGCGGACGGACGGCCACATTTTTATTCGATATTTGGATTCTACGTACCTTGAAACGTAGACCAACCAATTTTGAGAGAGGGTAATTTTGGTTTATTATTTTCGATAATAAGCCTTTGGAATCGAGCAAGGAATAAATGTACCCCCCCCCCCCTCAAAATTTGATGTTTTACGTTTCAAGGTACGTAGAATACGAAAATCAAATAAAAAAATGTCCGTCCGACCGCCGTACGCGGCACTTTTCTTAGCAACATTTGGTTCAAATTTGGTATATGGGCTCCATTTGGGGTCTAGTTGTGCCGCGAAGCTTTTGGTTGATGTCAGTCACTTCTAAGGGGTGAAAATTGTGGGTTGAAATTTTCAAGAGTGCCCTAGCTCGAAAACTCTCGAAGTAAAGGTATTGTTTTTTCACAAATTTTAAATAGTATTGCATTTTTGAGACCACCTGGAGCTCTGCAGGACAAACCGTTCGCTCCCTAAGAGTACTTAAGGGGTTTCCTTACATAAAACAGAAACACGAGTGTGAATCACATAAGAGGTCTAATCCCCATTAAATTTTTAGCTAACCGAAACGCGATTGCTGTTCGTTTCTTCGAT
Source organism: Apolygus lucorum (assembly GCA_009739505.2). Classification (NCBI taxonomy): domain Eukaryota; kingdom Metazoa; phylum Arthropoda; class Insecta; order Hemiptera; family Miridae; genus Apolygus; species Apolygus lucorum. The sequence continues at coordinate 14,091,834 of CM019182.2, forward strand.
TTGTATTCAGTTTTGCTTTCTGAGCAACCAGTAATCAAATTTCCATATGAAGCTCTCCATTTTTTCGAATCGAGTGTGAAGCGTTTAGTTCTTTCTAACAAACTTGATTGTGAAGGTGTGAACGCAGTATGGTGTGGTAAGTACTTAGTATCTACCAATGGTTGGTGGGTGAAAAAGGTTGATGGTAAAAAACGCTGCAAATCATTGCCCAAAGGTTTATTATTTTCTGTATAGATCACCCTTCTGTATAGATCACTGGTTCTCCAACAATAGCACCTACCACCATCTGTATTCTCCCTTGACCTTCCCTCTCAAATTTCAGCTTCCTGTGTTCAATAGGATTGAAAATGGCTTCGGAGCTCCCTTAGCTGATCAGTGATCTGAAGAGTGAAGAAGATCTTCTCGAATGCTGGAGACGCCAAAAAAGAGCACTTTGGACAATGATTTGCAGCGTTTCAATATTTTGAGGGCATTGCAATAGCTTCATTTTCCTTAAAAATTCGCTAATAAAGAAGTTTCAAAAAGTTCGGAATTGTTATTTGAAATTGATGTCAATTACTTTTGTGTGTACTTTGGGAAAATGTCCTTTATTTACTTTAAATTACTACTAAATCACCATAAATTCTTGATAAGGTAGCCACTTAGCAAAGAAATTAACAATAACACCAGTCCAGCTAAACACCAGTAGCTAAAACAGTCCAGCAATTCACCATTCACTTTTTGTTGTCTTGTAAGAGATAATCGTAAGTCACTTCTTTTTGTGGTTGATGAAGCACATGTTGCTGAACACTCTGAGTTGGGATTACCTACAAGTAGGCCCTCTGACTCTTATGAGATGCGCTATTCTGGAAAGTACAGGCCCATGATAATAGAAATTTAATATAGAATGAACAACTTATAAATTACCAATTGAAGCACGTTTCGTAAATAATAGAGAACAACATTTTGACATGGAAAATAAATTATCAGAAGTGAGTTAATTATCCTGAGTATTTGATGCATTGCAATAAATTATTCTGTGAGATCATTCAATAACTCCAGTAGTACAAATTGAGGTTTTAAGTAAATTTTCAATTGGAATTTAGTATTAAAATATTTTTTTGGAAAACCTGGCTTCCCACTACTGGCCAAGAGGTTCTTTCTACCTAACAACTGATTACTAAATCGGACCACTAAATCTCAGCAATAAAAAAACCTGCCCATAGGTCTGTTCATTGGATAATTTTTGGACATTTTGGATCTGGGTGCCCATATTAAATGGAAGGAATGAAGACTGACTTATGCTTACTTTTAATAGTGAATACCTATTTCAAAATCAGCCACAAAAGTTTCAAGGGCCAACATACAGAGCACATAATAATTATAAGCTGGCGAAAGTGCGCTCACAAGATCCTTCGAATTAACGAGGATCTGTCGAAATTTTGCTCCCCTCACCCCACTTTCCTCAACAAGAAGAAAGGCAAAGACAATCGCCACGTATGGATTAGTGAAATTAATTTGGTTTGAAGGATGAAGAGTTGTTTCTGTTATGGAATAGGGTGTTCCTTACGACACAAATGTTGATCACAAAATACATACTTGTGACAATGAGTAGGTACCGTGCATTATATAGTACCCCCTGATGAACATGCCTCAATAGTTTACCTCAAAATTCACTGCTGACTTTGTGAATGTCACAAAAGCCTTCTGCTTCGACATCAAACAGGATTCCATGGGTGGAACTCTATTTTACTGGGGGTTTAGTGAGGGAGCGAAGAACTTGATCGGCAGTTCCCTCCCTTCTCAACAGATATCGTGCATGTTCACTTCAAGTGCAGGTAAAACTCGACCCTCCGTCCAAGTAACCACTATCGACAACCTCCTTCCAGGCGTAAGCCGTAACAACCAATTTTCTGTTCTCAACTATCGCAGAAAAAAATTAAGGTTTTTTCGTACACCGACGTACTAAAATAAGCATTTTCCGTAAAAATAACTCCTGATATACATAATACTAGAGTGAACGAAATCTGTACTTCAGAATCTCATATATAACATTCTTTTACAGAAAAAATTGATAAATTCAAATTGTCGAGTATCGATGTGGGTAAAAATCGTGGGTGAAAACAAGCTTTGAAGCGGTCGTTTCTCTCGAGTAAACCAACAAGTTTCGCTGATTTTGACTTTCATTCTCGACTTTTTCAAACTATCGAAGGTGAAAACCAGCTTATGAAGTGGTCGTTTCTCTCGAGCAAACCAACAATCTTCGCTGATTTTGACTTTCATTCTCGACTTTTTCAAACAATCGAAGGTGAAAACCAGCTTTTGAAGTGGTCGTTTCTCTCGAGCAAACCAACAAGTTTCGATGATTTTGACGTTCATTCTCGACTTTTTCAAACAATCGAAGGTGAAAACCAGCTTTTGAAGTGGTCGTTTCTCTCGAGCAAACCAACAAGTTTTGATGGTTTTGACGTTCATTCTCGACTTTTTCAAACAATCGAAGGTGAAAACCAGCTTTTGAAGTGGTCATTTCTCTCGAGTAAACCAACAAGTTTCGCTGATTTTGACTTTCATTCTCGACTTTTTCAAACAATCGAAGGTGAAAACCAGCTTATGAAGTGGTCGTTTCTCTCGAGCAAACCAACAATCTTCGATGATTTTGAGGTTCATTCCCGACTTTTTCAAACAATCGAAGGTGAAAACAAGCTTTTGAAGTGGTCGTTTCTCTCGAGTAAACCAACAAGTTTCGATGATTCGATGATCTGGAAAAATTGGAGTTGTAATTTTCAAAATGCCATACTTAGCTCGAAAACCCTTAATACTCATAGAGGTATTGTTGTGGAATTAAAAATTTAGATAGGAATCGCCGAATTAGATCATATGAATTATACGACCAGGTTGACAGCAAAACACGAACTCAATCTTTTTATTGGAAACCAATCATAAACTTCAATCACGAGTTGTTACTAATCGACAGTTGGGGACTCTCCAACAGTATTGTTTTGACATTTTCATGTCTTTGCTTTGGCACATAAACTGAAAAATCGTCACGAAAACTTGCTCAAGCGACCAATAAATAAAATAGACTCACTTTGTTGCGTAGAAAACAATCAACCTTACTTCACTACCTTGTTGTGTACTGGTTGACACGAAAATGTTCCAATGTGTTGCAGACTCGTATGCAAAATTTATAATTACTTTTATTCGTTTCAAGCTCTGATGAAGAAAATGTTTTTTTAGTGTGAAAAACATAGATTTCAACATGTCCCACAAATCTAACAAGGACGAAGTAAACGGATGGGCACAGAAGATGCGTAATAAAGGCATTTAGAGTTCTCTCGAATTTCACATAGATTTGAATATTTAGAATCGAATGGGACCACCCAGAGCTCTTTAGGACCAAATTTTTACTCTCTATGTGTGAACCGCAGAAGATGCGCAACGTTCATTCATATTTTTTGCTGAACAAAATGCGATCATTGTTTGTTTCGTTGTGTTGTACTCGCTTTTGCGTCTTTAGCAACCGTAGTCAAATTTCCAAATTAAGGGACCTACAAATCTTTATTTCTTTCCTAAAATTCAGTTCAACTTGATTTAGAAGCGAAAATATGGTTGGTAGGTTGCCTCAGCAGTATTATATTCTCACTGTAAATCATTGCTTAAAAATTTGAACTTTCATATTATTTGCCAAATCTTTGGCCCAATAAGGCAGATTGGTCTAAGATGTCATCGGTCAAAGATGGCAGATCGGTCAATGAAGATTTCTACCTTCATGTCAATTTCGGGTTTCGCATCCTGGTTATGCAAAACCCGCATGATTGATAGGACTTGAAGGAGGGGTAAACCTCTGAGGCCGTCCTCAGTGGCACCTAGTTGGTATCGAACGCCTCTTCGAAGTTCAAATTTCTGAATGCCAATAACAATGTTTTCTTCCGTAGTACTTATGTGTTAGGTGCAGCATTTTTATATCGAGTATGTAATAGCTACTTCTGAGGTACACTCTCAATATTCAAAGAATCATAGCATAAGTTTCACAACTCCAGGTCAATTTATTTTGCCTCCGAGTTCCCTCTTTCGGGAGATGAATGAAAATCCTTCAACATCAAAACCTACTCGCATTTGATGTTTCAGACCTTCTCGAACATTTTTGGTTAAGAGGAGTCTTTGAGGTTTGTGGTGACTAGTGTTTACACACATAACGTTTACAGTTTCTTTTTGGTTTTAATGAAATATTGAGTGTTTTTGCATGTTGATTTGTTTCTTGATCAATACTGATAGTTAAATATCTGCAGTCGGAAGCCTATGTGAATAAATTCTTTTACCTTCAAACGTGATCAACTTTCGAGGTTCTTCCAGATGGAACTTTCACATCTTTGAATCATTACATTAAACTTGTCAGGTTCCCACTAAACGATGGTGCAAGATACAGATTCATGTTTGCAATTCTCCTCTTATTGACTACCATAGGTAGTCCGTTCGAAGTAACATGTATCAAATCATGAGCTGCCTTCCATGGGATTCATCCTGACTGCACAACTTCCACTTTTCCAATTTCAAGCAATTATAATTTTCTCCATTTTACGTCATGATGAGCAGATGTCTTGTCAATTATATGAGTCTTGCTGCAGTTCTTACTGTGCAGTTCCTTCGTTAAAATAAGTTTCGATTTATTTGAAACTAGTGTGTTCTCCTTTCTCCCACATCAATGTATTCAGTAAGCCTGAACTCAAACTTCTTTTATGCTGCATGATGCCTTCTCAATGAGCCTTCTCAATGTGATGACCTTCGGATTGATAGCATCCTGCCATGTGTCACATTCCCATGAAATTATTTCAGTTTCCATCTGATTTCAACGACATTTTCATGGATTGGGAGCGTAAGTTGTGTTAACACAGAATGTGTTTTTGCGATGACCTACCGAAAAAAAATCGTCACGAAAAAGCGACAGAAAAAACCGTTACGCGCCTTTTATAATGATTTTCACGTGCAACCAAGCCGTTGGTAAGGAAATAGAAATCCCGCAGTGTTCATTGCACAGAAATTGTTCACCATTCGTTGGAAAGCTCTCAATTTATATAGTATTTTTCTTGTAGTTACATATTTATTTATATAACATTTATAGGGTTTTAGACCAAATTAAATGTCTAACAATTATTTATTTTATTATTGCCAAAGACTCCAGATTTATTATTGTTGTTTTTATTTAACGGATGACTAGCATCGCAAAAACACATTCTGTGTTCCTATGATTTCATACAGAGTATGGAAAAAGAAATAAACCGGGTGGTGCAGGGGGGCGGAGCCCCCCGCCGAGGCGCAAAGCGCCGAGTTTTCTTCCTTGAATTTCATCGTGAGTGGATCATCGTCAGTCGAGTGTTCACCACAACCAAGTCCTTGTGACAAGCATAACGTCTTCTGCTTCCATCCAATTTCAAGGGCACTGAGATTTAATGATTCGACATGTATGAGATCATATACATTTTTCACATCGTATTCCAATATTTTCACATTGGTTTGAACTTTTCAACATCGGATTTTCACACATTAGTGAGCCAATTCCAAGTGCTGAAGCAATTGGTTTTTGAGGCACAAAGAAATTCTTTCAAAAATCGAGTGCTACATTGAGCTTGAAGTTCATCCATCAGATGTTTCCTAGGATTGTCAGAATCGTTCGCAAGTTGACCAATTTGGGATATTTGAGCAGATTTGAAGGAATCAACGGTGTGGTTTGACCGATTTTTAATCTCACCAGTTACCTTCTCCTCACGAGACGTAAAGCGTAAATTTACTATCACCTTTCACCAATATTGTGGAATAGGTAGGATATCGAGAATAGGCTAGTATTTTTTGACACTATTGCATTACAAACAGGTTTTGAACTCAAATTGTGTAAAATAATCAATAAACTTGTGTTTAACAACCACTAAAACCAAGAAATTGAACACTACAATGTGTGCATTAATGTTGAGGATACGAGGAAGTTAATTTCAAACTTTTTTCCTTTCTTACTTTTCATTTCTGTGCCATACAAAACAAAAATATTTTATGGTTGCTTGTTTTCGAGCATGGTGGACTCCCTGTACGGTACTGACACCTACAGGAGGGCTCTCGAACTACTCCTTCACCACACCCCTAAAAACGATGATTAGGGCCTTGGCGATGGAAGTTTAGGTAGAGTGGAGAGGGAAGACCCGCTTCTCCACCGCTGAAAGGGCTCTCCCTTCTCCGCCAGCCCTTTTTCGGTCTCTTCGAAGCCCTTCATGCCGCTATAGGAGCGCTCGAGAAAATTAAAGGAAACCCCCGAGGCGTCCGATTTTTCACCTGTCGCTCTCCTCTGCCATAGGATCCATCAAGGACCGAGGAGACTCCCTTATTATAATAACTGACGTCGGGGCCGAGCGCCTGATTACAAGACTCGCCTTCTCAGAAGGTTACTAACAATTTCTTGGTCAAGATTTTAGAGAAATCGCCAAATTTAGTTTTTTGATTATTCGAAATGAGGCAGACCCTGCCAAAATACGTAATGCCTCGCGTGATTGATAAATTACTCTTCCAAAGATTCACAAGTATATAAATTAATAATCGTCTCCCACGATTATGCGAATCATAACCTACGGTCAAATCAGTGCCAAGGAATGATTCATTAGTGCCGAAGTTATCTGTTCATGATGGACTCCATTGAGGTGCTACTATCCTGTTGTATTAATTAACCTGTTGATCGTTCCTGTTTAGGCTCTGAAGTTGCTTCTGGCATAATTGAGTGGAGCAATTACAGACATTCCATTGATATTTTCAGGCTATGAAAAAGAGTCATGCAGCCTCGGCATCGCTTCTTCATTGTCCAATTGATGAACAATTCTTTTTTAAAGCTATTTTTCGTTTTTTGCCAATAACTATAAGTGATTTGAATGAATTTGATAAATATTAAATTTTGTTTTCAAAATCCTCGAAAACGGCCACTTTTAGACTTCTACATGAAGGAAAGTAGTGTGAGCCTCGCCTCAGGTCTTCCAGATTTAAACTAGATTGCATTATTATTCGCCAGTGATAACAAGGTTGTTTTCAACCCGAGAACATCGTTTCAGTTGAGGTCGTCCCAATAACGTGAATAAACCGACCGGATTTCGCGGGACGAAACAAAAAGCGGATCCTGGGAACCGATTCGGTATCGTCGCTCGTGTTCGAGGAGGCCGCCATGACGGTTTCCGACACGTCTGAAACGCTGTAATCACGCGAAGGGAGCTCCACAGCTGTTCTTTTCAAAGTCTTCATCTTCTGCCGTTACTTCGACCGACCGTCTATTACACATCACGTATCGCACCGTATCGATCCCCCTCGAGGATCACTGTAATCCAAGAGACCCTTGTGGAGAATAACGAGAAAAATTCCCATTACCTCGGAATATTTGACATTTTGACACACCTAAATAGATATACCTGTTAGTTGCTGATGTCTCCTAATCAATTTCTCGCTCATCATCAAACAATTGCATCTCAAAAATAAGTAAAAATACAAATAAAAACAAATATCAATAAATTAATCAAACTTAGGGGAATAAACAAAACAAGAATCAAATAGAAAGATATTTACTCTCGTTCTGAGTATAAGGTATTATTAGAGCTTTATTGCTTCCGAGTCTAGCGGAAGCTTCGTTTTCACTTTTCAAGGTTGAAAAAAAGTTCTCCAAAATCAAAATTTCCACTCGCGTTTTACGTTTCAGACCATTCTGAACAATTTTGGTTCCGTGTCTGTCTGTCTGTCATGGAATACATTTCTCATCCGATTTTGATGAAATTTTCTGGGATTGTGCAGGTAGGCGTGTAGTTGGTCCCCCATGAAATCATTGCCACCGGAATGATTGGTAGTAGCCGCTGCGCATGCGCAAACGTGAAATCCTTGTCACAGTCATAACCTCTACAATTCTCACCCGATTTTGATGAAATTTTCAGGTGTGATGTGGGTTGGCGTGTAGATGGTCCCTTATGAAAATCATTACCCCCGGATTGATAGTAGCCACTGCGCATGCGTAAACGTGTATTTCCTCCTTACTGTCATAACTTCTACAGTTTCCAACAATATTCAGAGATTTTGCGGGTTTACATGAAGAGTCCCCTATGAGGGTAGTGAACGGTACTTAGATATCGATGTTTTGAGATTAACTACTATGTATCGGATCATCTATACAATCGGGTTATGTAGACGAGGAAGCTATGTGCCACATCCATTTGGAAGACATTTTTTCATTACTTAATTTTTCATTTTCTATATTTTTATTTTTTTAGCTTTATTAGCTTTTATTTTGTAAAAAAAAGTAAAATCTCTATAAACCAAAATTCAACTGACTATTTAAGTCCTTGTGTAGTGTTGTTACCTGTGTTAGATTTCAAGGTTGGTAGTTACATAGGTTTGTTTAATCTCTTGTAATCTTACATGGAAGTTTGAATCAAGATTACAACAGGGCTAATTTTTGACATAATACATTTTTAGCAATAAATCTGCACGCTGCTTGTAAGAGAATACTCAACATTTCTTCCTCTAGTCAAGGATGTTAGACGGCCATAGTGTGGTTTTCATGAAACAGATGCCGTTGGTTGAGGGTCAAATGTTTCAACGAATTTCCTCCGAATATAACGAATTTTAGTCTAAAAACGCGGATGTGTTCTGAATAATAAGCAAATGATGGAGATTATTTCTTCAGAAAATTGATTGATTCGCTTGATTGATCAAAAATCAAAAACTGATTAGAAGCTAAAACCGGGACATTTAGCATCAATCTTACACTTGTCGTCTCCCATCACTCCCGTACAGATGGATACCAATCACCGATCTACTCGTAACCTGCCAAATCCATTTCATCCTGATAATGTTAGAGTATTATTAAATAATATTTTATTTTAATAATAAAAAAAAGTCTGCCAAGTGGGTGTGGCACATAGCTTCCTCGTATCCATAACCCGATTGTATAGATGCTCCGATGCATAGTAGTTAATCTCAAAACACCAATCTCTAAGTACCTTTCACTACCCTCATAGGGGACCATCTACACGTTAATCCGGACAATCCTAGAAAATTTCATCAAATTCGGATGAAAAATTAAGTGAGTAGATGTATGTGATTGGATCAAAAATATTCTTAGCCTCGACTGGGATTCGAACCCGCGATCCTTAGAGCACAAATTAAGACTCTTTCCTCCGCGCTATTGAAGCCTCGTCATGTTACGATTTGAGACTCTCACAGGAGACCGTTCCTCGATGAATGAATCCCTCTATGAAAAACATTTCTCTATGATTTTCATAGGGGATCATCTAAACACTACTCTGTAACATCCCTGAAAATTTCATTGAAATCGGATTGAAAATGTAGAAGTTATGGCCGTTACAAGGAATTCAAGTTTGCGCATGCGCAGTCGCTTCTATGAGTCCGGGGATGATTATTTTCATAGGGGATCATCTACAACCTAATCCACATAATCCCTGAGAATTTCATCGAAATCTAGTGGAAAATGTGGAAGTTATGGCCGTTACAAGGAATTTCACGTTTGCGCATGCGCAGTAGCTACTATCAATCCGAAGGTGGTGATTTTGATAGGGGACCATTTAAATACTAATCTGTACCATCCCTGAAAATTTCATTGAAATCGGATGGGAAATGCAGAAGTTATGGCCGTTACAAGGTATTCACGTTTGCGCATGCGCAGTCGCTTGTGTCAGTCCGAGGGTGATGGTTTTCATAGGGGACCGTCTACACACCAACCCGCACAATCCCTGAAAATTTCATCGAAATCGGACGACAGCTTCGCATAGTTATGCGCGTTACAAGGGATTGATGACAGACGGACAGACACACAGACACACAGACACACGGACACACGGACACACAGACACACAGACAGACAGACACGGAACCAAAATTGTTCAGAAAGGTCTAAAACGCAAGAAACGTGAAAATTTTGATTTTGGAGAACTTTTTTTTCGTCCTTGTAAAGTGAAAACAAAGCTTCCGCTACCTTGGTAGACTCGGAAGCAATATAAAATAATTAAATAATATAAAATTTTTATGGTATTGGAACTTTGCTATACCCATCAAAATTTTAAGTAAAGAATCATGAAATGGATATTATGAATTAGGTAGCACTTAATTTTTTTGATTCGATAGCACCTACTGATGCTCACAACATACCTAGTCATTTAGCAGTGAAAATTCCATATAAATTCCCCCAGTTTCATCTCCCGTTGTTTTTCTCGAAACTGGTTTGCCTTCCAAAGTGGAATAATCAATTAAAAAAATATCAATCCGAGAACTCGAAAATAAAAACGTGGAGGGCCGGACCTTCCCAAAAAAAAACCTTCTAAGTTAATTAAGAAAACATCAACCCCCTACAGCCGGAAGGTCTTGATGAATTACAGGTTCGAAGAAATTTTCAACCCCTCCACCCACCGGTGGTTGACGGCTCGGAAAGAACGCGAGGGAGGAACGTAGGGAATAAAATGATTCGAAAAAAGGTACAAAATAAGGGGTTAAAACAGAACCAAAAGAAGAAAAAAAAATGAAATAAAAATACACGGCGTGACCGGGCAGGCCGTCGTAAATTATGAAAGAGATTACAGCTGGTTCGTCTTCGAAATAAAACCAAGTTTTTCGAAATTAATTAATGGGGGAACGGTTTCTCTGGGAGTTGATCAGAGACAAAAACTTGAAAGTTTTTTTTTCCGCTAGAGTTTTCGAAGCCTGCTGGGATTTGTCCGGACTGATGGCTGTGTCTAATTTGACGGTATTCGTTGATTAATGAGCTCGGAAGAGGGCAACTTTATCATGCAACCTGTTACTATTACTAATTAGTGAACATTGCCGATAGGGTGCTTTTGAAGTCAGGTGAAAGTGTATATGGCGTAGAATTGTTTGTACTAAGTTCAGCACAGACTGAATAGGTTTCCAAAGTTTTATTTGATTCTTTTCCTTTTTTGTCAAAAAAAAAAAAAACAAATACATGAAAAACTGGGGTAGTTTGGCGTAGAGTCAAATTTTCATTTTGTGAAGTAGGAAATGTAAAAAAAAAAACACTTTTTCAATAATAACCCGATTTATTGGAGTAACTTAATGATGAATATCAAGGTATAAGATACATGAAACGAAAAAATATTCGGCACTCGAACTTCGGATCATAATCATAATCGTAATCATAGGTAATCAGAATCAAACCATAATTTTCTGAAAAACCAACTTTTTGTGATACTTATAGGATTACAAACTTACAAGGACGACTTACAAAATTAGCAAATACGAGTATTTGAATTTTGAGGTAAAATGATGTATGATGAGGTTAAAATTAGGTAAAAATAATGTGTTCAATGTAATGAGGTAAAAAATAATTATCGAACTATTTAACAGGTAGGATAGTTAGTAACCACATAGTGTAATGTTTTTCCCGTACTGTGTCATGATTGTTGATGTTTGAGTTTCGATTTTTGCATCAAAATTTCAATTTTGAATTCCAAGTTTTTCACTTTATTTTTTCATGGTTTTTCATGACGGAGGGAAAGAGGAGCGGGATTCAGTTCAGATTATTCTTGGATTTCCAAATATCTCAGCAGAATATTGAAGAAACTCTTCAAAATATGACCCTTGACTCTTCTCCTCTACACCACCTTTCCACCTTTGCATTGAACAGTTTTTCGAATCTTTTCAGGTTAATCTGTGTCTAATGCATTATAGCGGTTCTTAGGAGTGGTTTACGGCATTCGACCTATTCTTGAATCCTCTACAAACATCAACTAATGGGCATTCAATTTATAAAACTTTGATTTTCGAAGATAGAATAAGAAAACTTGGCCGGATGGTTGCTGCATAGACCTTTCGGCTAAAATGCAAGAAACATGGAACATGCTTTAGCCGTGTTTCGTTTGTTGGGTGTTTCCTTTTTCTAGGAATTTGTTGTCTGTTGTTTTGATTTAGCTCTTTAGGGGCCTGCTTTTCAAATTGCTCGTCATTTCATTCACCTCTTGATGTACCAAGATATTGTTATTATTAAGAAATCGAAAACACCTAAAACGTCGAAGAACACATCGCAACTAAATGCCTAAGTTACAAGATCTCTTGATTACTTTTTGGTAGATGACAGCTTCGTCCATATTTACAGCTGTTTTCGCAGTACATGATTTATGCATAAATTGAGGGCTTTCAACGAGTGGCGAACAATTTTCTTGGGATGAAAACTAACGGCGATACCTTTCCCTAGAAACGGGTTGGTCGTGAGTGAAAATCATTACAAAATCCCGCGCTACTTTCTTTCCACGGTTCGTCAATTTTTTGCCCAGTATGTGATGGCTAAAGCATGTTCCACGCCTAAAAATCAACTCAAGCCCACACCCAGATTTTCGATTATTTTGTTATTTTCGTTTGAATTTTATTTTATTTTATTGGTTTTTAGTTTTTTGAATTGGATTATTAAAAATTAATTTTCATATTTTTTAATATGATTCTTTATTAATTTTTTTTTTATTTTTACAACGTTACCACAATACCGGAAGTTTCTACATCGTCAGAAACAAATGTCTATATACTCGTATATGATTGTTACCGAGATATCTCTACATAGTGGTGTCTTCATTCGTTCGGGCCAATATTATTTCTCATTATAATGACGAATATTATCTCTTATCATCTAACGTGGAGATAATTGCCGCAAACGATACCAAAATTGGCAGAGTTTGATGCAAAAACCGAATCATTCACTTCGCTGCAATACTTTGACATCCAAGTTCGTAAACCAGCATTATTACATATTTACGGTAGAAAATCCTACTTATTGATTTCATAGGGTCTCCCAAAACGATCTCTTCGTTTTTATGGCTTGGAGTCTGCTTTGGAAAACATTGTTGACTTTAATTCAGCGATGAAAAAATATTTTGACATTCAAGTTTCTTGTCCATTCCTCACAATTTGAATTTCGCCTTTGTCTGTCTGAACCTTCTTTGTCCACAAATCTTCGCCTGAAGCACAACCTCTTACTTCTCAATCTTGTTTTAATTAAATTTTCCGACATTTGCGGCCATGGATCGATGATCTCTTATAAAATTAATCCTGGTCAAATCAATTAAACCAATTCTTCTCAATTTCCAAACATCAAATTCTTCACAAACGTTCCACAATTTTGATAAAATTCCATCAAATTGGTTGTTTTCACAAATAGAATATGAACCAATGTATCGCACACAGAGAAAAATAAAAAGAAAAATATAAAGTTGAGTTAGCGCCAAGAAAAACACTCAGTACGTGAGTACCTTCGAATATATCGACAAAACTTTGATTTCCTCGCCAGAGAGCAGTAGGAATTGAAGTTTTATCGATGTTGCCCATGAAAGAGGAAGAGATTCTGATTTTTTTTGGCGCTAACTCAATTATCTATTTTGGAGTTACGCCACAATTATCAGAGAGCGAGATTATACACCTATTATGTAGTGACATGATTCTTATTATGCTGTGTAGGGGTGGTTTCTACAGTCATGAAAACGAATGCATGAATGAAAGATGTTCGGGGCTCAATCTAGAGTAATTCAGTCTTAAGAAAACACTGTTAACGTTTTGTTGTTGATGCTGTTTGAGGAACCTTCAAGCTTCACGAGCGAGTAATAATTAAATCACGAGAGCATCATTTAGTTCGGAGTAGCCGCTTTTATTTCACTCCCATTAAAATGATGTGATCACACCAAATTAATGGTTTCTCCCCGTATTAACTTCACCTAAAACGCCTGCATCTCCCCAAAAGCCACAATTATTACTATTTAACCCGCTCGCGGGCGTTTTATTACGGAATTAGCTACGTTCCACATTCTCGTAATTCTTCAAGGAACAAGGGATACCTCATAATGAGTGGCAGAATAATATGCAGAGTTCTCGATGTTATCACAGTAAACCGTGATGAATCGCCCGCTAACGAGTCGGTAAAAAAAACCAAACTCCGCACGTTTTCTACTCGTATAACAGCAGTCACAAACACACAGGATTCCACGATGAGCTCGATAAATCATTCTCCTTGGCAACTCCTTTTTTTTTCTCCTTCTTGACTATTTCCATCTCCTTTTACTCTCTCTCTTGAAACCCCGTTCTCGAAAACCTAACCACTGGTTTGCCTTGGGAGAAATAAATTATTCTTCGAAGCTGGTAGGTTAAACTTACGTCCTGAAGAAATTTTTCGGTGCCTCGTTTAATTAGCAGGTGGTTGTTGCTAATAACGCCCTGGTTATCGTAATTTTGATACCTCCTTAATCAACGGGTAAATATCGTCATTTTCTTGAGTTGCGATTACGTAGCCGATGGTTATTTTTCGCGGTTAGGTGGGAAATGTATGCAAATGACCGCGTTGAGAATCGCGTGTAGTCATTTGTTCTAAAAACGATCCTTTCGGATGATGGATTAGGAATGAAATCAATTATTTGAGTCTCTTGCTCAAGAGTTGCTTCTATTCTGGTGTTTCGAATAGTCTTTAATGGCAACCACTATTCCATAGTTCTGGCAAATTTGTGTACTTGGAGCTACTATCAAATTCGTCAATCGTAGTGGTTTTCAAAATGCCAAAAACAGTGTAAAAATTCGTCTACCTTGAATGAATGAGTGAATTTTACTTCAAAAAAAAAAACTCAAAAATATTCTACTTGTTTCCAAGTAAAGTACGGAGCTAGAGAGTCTGTCTTGTTACTCTTTAGAGCACAAAGAATGTAACTGGTCCAAAATATCAATTTTCACGTTTTTTTGGCTTCAGAAACCTCAAAAAGTACTCTACTTGTTTCCTGGTAGAGTACCAAGTCTGTCGTAGAGTACGGAGACAGAGAGTATGACATACTCTCTATCTCCGTACTACATTGTAGTGTTATTCTTCTGGGCACGAAGAATGTAACTGTCCAAAATATCAATTTTCACGTTTTTTCTACTTCAGAAACCTCAAAAAGCTACTTGTTTCCTGGTAGTTGTACCAAGTCTGTCAGGGAGTACAGAGATAGTCTGTCTTGTTACGCTTTTGCGCACGAAGAATGTAACTGGTCCCCAATTTTGACAGTCACAAATCATACGTTGACTGATCTCTTAGGGTTGTCCTAAATTTTTCAATATCCAACCCTTTTTTCGTTTGTTATTATGACAATTTTGACTCAAATTTGAAATATTTGCTGGAAAATAGCTTATGTTTTGTTCTGAGTGCCTCATAATGTATACCTTTATGTAGATACGAGAATATTTGTGTGGCGATAATTGAGAATAACCATCCATTAAGGAACCAATTACCACCAGAGAATTTCCACGGGGTCATTTATAAAAAAAAAATTTAAATTTCAGAAAACGTTTTAGAATGTTCTAAACCGGATTTCAAAGGAGAAAATTATCAGTGTAAACATTTTGAGCCCATTGCTTTCATTCACTTTTTCTTTGAAAATTCATTTAAATGTCATGCTACCTAACTAGAAGGGTATTTTGATGCCTACGGTGTCCAGGATGAGCAGGCATTTGACTTTGGCTGTTGATTTGCTTCGTTGCAAATACATCGATGTTTGAGATGGAAACAAGTCTCATTTTGCTTTTACTGGGCGAGGCTCTTAGTCATTTGGACCATATTTGAACTATTGTGACAGAATTCCCGATTCACTAAAGTAATTAAGTTTGAAAACCTCTTCTTTCACAATGTGAAGGCGTTTTTTGGGGCTTTTCCTGGCCAATTTTGGTCGGGACTAGAATACCCTTACCAAATTGGCGGAATCTGGTAGATACTACAGCAGGGCACTCGAAGACTGCTTCGAATCCTTCGCAGCAGAGTCGGCATTCAACTGCCCTTGGGTTGCTCATCTTGTTGAGATGGTATCTCAGAGTGTTGCCAGTGAGTAGCCCTACTTTGGTGCAAAGGTCTTTATTTCTCCTCAGTGACAGCACAGTTCTGTTGCTCTGATGCTTGGCCAGTGAAGCTCTCTAGTTGTCCTCCCATGTCTGGACCTATTGAGTATTGAAGCTCCTGATAACCCCAAGTTATCAGGACCAAAAAGATTGGGACTCCGATCCCTGCTTGTCAAAGCGATCTGCTTCCTTATTGCTATCCCTCATTGCCAAGGACCAATAGCAAAGTCAACTTATTGACTCGAGCCGAAGTCCTAAGGGAATCCAAACAATCCCAGGTTAGCCTTGATGTTATTGAGTAAGATGCAATGCCCTTTAGGCTGCCTGGGTATCAGACATGTAAATTCTCGCACCTTTGATTCGTTTTCTGGCGATCTTTTGTGCATATATTTCTATGGCATGGGATTCAGTCTGGTAAATGGTTGCTGTTGTTCCAGGGGTTTAGTTAGGCTGACATTTAGGCCTTTGAGGGAGGCGAGCTACAACAAGTGTTGTACAGCATTTGATTCATGAGTGTTGGGCACTTGAGATGCTGCCCCTTTCAAACATCAAATGAAACTACTGTGTACCTCGAGGATACGTCAAAGTAAGAGTAACACGAAATAAGTTGAGGAGGAAAAATGTGCCGAGCGTTTTATTCGGTGATCCCCTCAGCGAGACTAGAGGGAGAAACGAAAAACACGAGCGTGAGCCGGAGGTGAGAGCGAGAAGGAGCGATACAGAAGGAGAGACTGAGAAGGAGGGAGGCACATCCCCTGGGAACTAGTGTCAGCTGTAGAACCTTCTTTCTGCCAGCCCCTTCGGAGCATTTGTCTTCCTCACAAATGACGTAACGTCTTCTTATATGGCTCCGCTGGTTTTGCCTTCCCTATTCAGAAATGTACACTCCTTCTCCTCCGTATTCGAGAGACGCGAAAACCCGTCTTCCATGATAACCAGTTTGAAACCTCCCCGAAACTCCTCTCTGTTTTCAACCAGATCTCATTTCTCGTTATGAATATAAATGAATTTGTCTCGAGTATTTAAAAAAAGCACCTCTCTTTATCGTTCTTTTACTACGTCTTTCTTCTTCTATCTCTAATATGACAATCGACCTTTTTGATTTGAATTATTCATCATCCCATCTTTCTTTCTCAATCAAATTGAAATAAATTGCCGAATAATGTGCAGGTTGAGACGTTCCATTGGATTCGTGCCCTCGAGGATATCTGATATGAATAAGAGGTTCGAGTTATAGTTTATCGTATTCTATCAGACCAAACTCATCAAATGAAGAGCTCAGCCGAATTGGGATCTATGTTGCTTTAGCCAACTCTTTGGGAGAGCGAAAATAAGATCGAATTCCCCAGCAAAACCGTCTGATCGGCAACTTACCCAAAATGAGCGACATAGACCCTTCCTCCATCAGTTTTTAGAATCTAATATTCAATAAAATAGGTTGGTGAACAATTCTTTGATAGAAACATGTTTTAAACACCGGAATAACGAAAAAATTATAATTTTGTTCTTTTAAAACACTTTTTTTTCACTTTCTTCATAAAAAGTCGGTCATTAAAAATAAAATGTGTGAGAAATCGGAATGGCATTTTGGTATCTTTATTTTCAATAAGGTAACCTAGCTTTGGGATTGACCAAAATGAAAAAAATTTAAGCCCCCTTTAAATCTGTTGGTTTACGTTTTCAAGGTACGAAGAATACGAAAATCGAATAAAAGATTTTCCTCTGTTCAATAGCTTTCAAAATTCCTATGTAGAACCTCTAAAAAACGGTACAAATTATTACACAATGGTTTATTATTTTACTAGAAAGTTCATCCGTCTGAATAGAACTCAGCTTTTCTTATAATACTACACTACTAGCAATTCATTGCTATCCGAGAGCTGTGAATCCCTTCATCACGAAATCTTGTTTTCGGTAGCTAAGGAAGCCCAACTGAGTGACGTGAAATTCAAATCGAACAAACGAACCTGTTCGAACCGGGTAACTCTATTCAAAGAATTTATTTTTGTCAGGTGACTTGACTACTCCCGTCAATGAACGGTCTTTTGTGATTCACAGTCGTGTTTCTGATTTATTGTACGTCCTACTAGCAAGTCTGCTAGGAGAGGAGATGACTTGTCCTACAGAGCTCTGTGTGGTTTCATTCGATTCTAAAAACTCAATTCCAATTTATATTTGTGAATTGGTGGTATATCAATAGTTTTTGAGCTAGGGCGTTTTGAAAATTACAATTCATATTTTTACGCCTAAAAAATAGTGTGAAAAAAAAACGTTTTTCCAAAACAAAAACAACGTTTACAAAAAACGTTTAAAAACGTTTAAAAAAAACGTTTTTTTGTTGGACAAAGGTTTTTTTTAGGGGTCTGTAAAACTGATTTGAACACTGTTTGAAACAAGTTTGAGTTTTTAAAAATCTGCACATGAAGCACTATGGCAGCTTGTGTGTACAGAAAGAAAAATTCCCACAAAACAGTGATTCGGGTGCCTAACAGGGTTGAGAAATAAAACACAGAATTTCACCGTCTAAAAGGCGGAACATTTTCATCACAATTATAGTAGTAAACTCTTACTTAAAGCATGTTAATTGAGGTCATTTTCTGAAAATGAAAATCAATTTTGAAAAACCGCGATCTTACTACAAAGATTAAAACAGAAACATAAAATTAATAAATAAAAATAATGAAACATGTAAACAAATTGATTCTTACTGGTGAATTTCCACGCTTATGATACCTGAATTGTCGTTCCGGCTACTGACGGATGTAAATTGAAATCTATTGTGTACGTGTAGGTGCCATTGTACCTAGCTGGTTTCTTGTTGCTAATTTCGCATGAGGTCATTGACATTTTCCTCCTACTGGTCCAATTTGAAACAACTCTCGAAGGACATTTTTAAACATCCTTAAACACAATTTATAACAAATGATACAAAACATTGCATTTAAAAAAAATGTGTTTATAACTGTGTACCAACCCTCTTTAGAAGAGACTGATATCAACAAAAATGTCCAAATTCCATCAAAATCCATCAAAACTTAAGAAAGTGCCGCATATACGGAAGACGGAGAAAAATGTGTTATTCGATTTTAGCGAATTTTCAATAAAAATTAAGCTATTGCAATGGCCTCAAAATTCTTAGAATGGACTTTTTCAAAACATTTCTTCACAAAAATTCGTATTGGAACATTCAGAAACGACCCCTGAAGTTTTTCCAAAAATCATATGTTTGGATTATTCGGATAAACGTAAACCATCAAATTTTATGGAAAGATTTTTTTTTTAATCTTCTTGCTCGATTCTAAAGGTTCACTATAAGAAATCCCCTCACCAACAACCTTGTCATTTTGTTTATTTTGATATTCAATTGCCCAAACCATTTATCGTTATATTTCATGACATATTAGGTATGTTCAATGTGTGGGGATATGTTGTGTTGGTTCCCTTAGGTCTCTCAAAAATTCATAGAAGGTTAATTTCAACGGAAAATCATGATACTAATTTTGAATAGATTTTGTTAATTCTGTGACAAATTTTGTTTAATTTTGCCGTTTGGTCATGTTGATGTTGCAGAGAGGAAGCGGGGCCGGCAGACGTACACCCGGTACCAAACGCTCGAGCTGGAGAAAGAATTCCACTTCAACCGCTACCTGACGCGACGGCGGCGGATAGAAATCGCTCACGCCCTCTGTCTCACGGAGCGGCAAATCAAAATATGGTTTCAAAATCGGCGGATGAAGTGGAAGAAAGAGAACAAAACGAAAGGTGACGTCACGGCCAACGACGGCAGCGATCTGTCGCCGCAAACGTCGCCTCAATGAAATGAACTGTCGACGCCCAACCCGTTCAACTAAGCGTTGAAATTGGACGTCGATGACCCGTCGAAAATACGTACAATGAAACTACAAAGCTCACCTTCCCCATCACCTCCTCATCACTGCGTCAAGTGCGAAAAAAACCAGGTGACGATTTTTTTTCTCGTTTCATACCGCGTCGTGGTGCCAATTTTAGTTCCGTTATTTATTAATTTTTTGTGTATTAAAATCGCATGACGAATAGCGCAACCAAAGGCTACATTGTAAGAGAGGTATTGACTCTATAGTGTTCGTGAGTGTCTTGTTTTTTTTTTAAATATAAATATTTCCACAAGTAACATACAAAAGGACTTAAGTGTTGTTGGGGGCTCTAGTCGGTCGTTTGGGAGTGAGTTTCACCGCGTAATGGAATTGCAGATTTTACATTTTAAAAATTCATTTTGTCTCTCTAAATAAGATTTATTTTACGAACAAAAACGAAAAAAAGGTATCCGGGTGTCAAAAGGCCGCACCACCTCAGAAGCGGTCTTTTCATAGTTACCATAAATAATTTT
Source organism: Apolygus lucorum (assembly GCA_009739505.2). NCBI lineage: Eukaryota > Metazoa > Arthropoda > Insecta > Hemiptera > Miridae > Apolygus > Apolygus lucorum. The sequence continues at coordinate 14,112,052 of CM019182.2, forward strand.
TTTTTGCATGAAATATAAAAATGAGTCGACAAACGGCTCAAAAGACAATATGAAAATAACTTTTGATAATTTCGAAGGGAACGCAGAAAATATGTCAAAATTCAAAACGTTGGTTTTTTTTAATGAAAAATCAAGAAGGAGATGAGTAGGTAAGTGCAACATGATATACGTAAGATTGCCGTGTCACTTTATTTTGTAAACAAAAAATTTCGGTTCAGAACAAAAAAATATTTTAGAGTGCTATTCATAGATCTCTTAATAAATTGGTAGCATTGTAAATGTTGAGTGAATGGAAGCTGCAAACTTTATTTAGTAATGGACATACAATTTTAGTATAATGTACCTAATTAGATGTTTGTATTTGTAAAAAAAAATGCATCCTTATTGAGAAAAATGGAAAAATTTCAATTATAAAAAAGTCGTGTTTGTGTCAATATAGAGTCTAAAAAGTTATATATATAAATAATTAAAAAAATAGTCTTTAAACTATAAATTGACGAAATGAAAAAAAGAAAAAATGAATTTTGACATAGGGATAACGAAAAATTACAAAAAATATTTGTGAACACATAGTTCTCATACGTAATTGAAGGCCTTCCTTGCAACTCATGTATACGGAAAAGTTGAAGTAACAGAAAATATGAATTTATTTCTAGACTATAAAGTATTAGTCTAGCGAGAGCGCACTCACATCTGCCGCACCCTTAAATGTTGTTAATCTACATCGAAATAATATGCGACGTTTTTCAATTTTATTTATAAAAACGACTTAAAAGCTCATTTTCAGTTCGAATGTTGATTGTACTCCTTTTCGCCAAGACAAGCGATCATAAACATTTCTTACAACTTGCGGATACGAAAGCAAATTCAATAAAAGACACAACTTTTCTACTTTTGAAAATGTTTCTGTTCATTTTTCCCCATTTTTTTATTATTAATTCTGAATATAAATACTCACTTTTGACATTAAATTCTTTAGTTATTTCCTGGAAGTATTCATGAACTTTGAAATTTCAACATTTTTTAATTTAATACGCACAATTATTCCCTACAACAACTTGCTCATGAAAATTTCAATAAAAAGCAAACATTTTCTTCAAACAAATACATTCTATTTGTTTAGGAAATAAATTCCTTTCAAATTGGATTCATCAGTTATTTCCTGAAAGCATTCTTGAACTTTGAAATTTGAACATTTTGGAATTTTGTACGAGCATTTCCTACAACAACTTGCCCATAAAAAACGTCTGCCAGGTTGGGTGGGCAGTATAGCTTCCTCACTCATTGTAACATGGACGTATAGAATCAGTTGGCGAAAAACAGGAGAGGAAATGGCCTTGGAGCTCACTCAGCTGATCAGTGACCACTTAGGCACCTTCAGCATTCTCCATTGACCCTGCCTCTCAAATTTCAGCTTCCTGCGTTCAACAGGAGAGAAAATGGCCTTGGAGCTCACTCAGCTGATCCGAAGGTGCTGAAATTTATAGGGGACCGTCTAGGACCTAACCCGCACAATCCCTGAAAATTTCATCAAAATCGGACCACAGGTTAGTATAGTTTTGCCCGGGACAAGGATTGACCACAGACAGACAGACAGACCGACAGACCGACAGACAGACAGACAGACCGACAGACAGACAGACAGACAGACAGACACGGAACCAAAATTGTTCGGGAAGCTCTAAAACGCAAAAAGCAAGTGGAAATTTTGATTTTGGAGGACATTTTTTTTTTCACTTCTTTCACGAATACAAAGCTTCCCTACCTTCGGTAGTGAGGAAGCAAAAGTCAATAGAAAGCCAAAATTTTCATTAAAAAATTTTTTATTTTTTTCCAATTTATATAAATAATTATCTACTTTTCAAATTAGATTCATCAGTTACTTCCTGAAATTCATGAACTTTGAAATTCGAACATTCTAGAATTTAGTACGAGCATTTCTTACGACAACTTGCGCACAAGAATTTCCAATAAATCCATTATTTATTTATTTTTTTGTTTTTATTTATACATCTATTTATAAATACGTAATTTTCAAATTTGATTCATTAGTTATTTCCAGAAAGTATTCATTACCTAACTTCGAAATTTTAACAATTTAAAATGTAAAACAATTATTTCCGACTACAACTGGCGCACACAAAATTTCAATAAAACACAACAATTTTCATTTTTTTAATTAGTTTTCTTTTGGTTTTTTTTTATACACAAATACTCAGTTTCTAAGTTGGATTCATAAGAACTCAAAAGTAAGGAAGTATTCATGAACTTTGATCGCTTCTTTTGGCCGAAAGGTGTTCCAGTCTCAAATACGACACATTAATTTACACTCAATCAACAAGTGATATCGTTAAAAAAAAAGTTGGTCAACTACCAAAATGCACAAATTTAAGGGAATACCAGCTTCGTTGCATGGAACAATTTAGCAACATTGTTACGTCGGCCAAAAATATTTTGAAAAAATAACAGTTCCTGAACTTGAGACATTTTTTTAAAAAATACTCACGATTTTGCAAATAAAATTTTTAGATCGGTCCATTTGTGAGTGTGTGGTGTTTGCTGATGTTATATTTTGTACTAAGAAAAAACACAAAAATGCGATAACTAAAAAAAATTACAAAAATGAATACATGATTCTTTGTTGCATTGTAAAGTATTCGAAGCGCAATACCAAGTCATGTTTGTAATTCAATACTCATTTAGACATATTTTGTACGGTATTGAATTATATTATACGTAAAAAATAGTATATAACTGTGTATATGTAGAGTTTACTATAGTTGATGAAAAAAATATTATTTACCAAGGAAGAAAAACGTTGTTTAAGACATCTGGAGAAAAACACCCGCTCGCTTCTGTTCTCGAAATTTAATCAAGCCAATTGAAATTTGGTTTTTCGTACTTTGCAAATTCCATGACGTATTTATTATTTATAGTATGAAATTTAGTGCAAACGAAATAATTTCGGGAACACAAGTGAAGCCGATATTTCTCTGAAGGGTTGTACTCCTTAAATGACGTGTTTATGTAGATAGCCCAGTTTGACATACCTCATCTCATTGTTTATTTCATTTATATTTATATATAACAAATTATCTTTCCTTTTCCTCTTCTTTCTCCTTTTTAATAGCCCTTCTAGCTATTTTTCCTTTTTATGTAGTAAAGAGAAAAAAACCTTTCCAAACCTCATCTATTTATTGATATAGTCATTGTAAAGTGGTCATACTTGTAAGTAAAAAATTATAAACCAATTATGGAATTTGTCCTATATAATTTTGTGTTTGAAAGAAATATTGAAATTCTTAAAAAAATTAATAAACGATATGTGGTTGAAAATGTTGTTGTACTTATTTCACCCACTATCGTTCAAAAAGTAAAAAACTAGGCAATATAAAAACGGATTAAAGGTACTTACGTGAATTATGCTGAATTTCGATTCGGAGTACTGATCGGTTTATGAACTCAACGAGGAATGATAGGTCGGTCAGTTTGTGGATACTAGTCAATAACTCAGACGGGTGCACCAATTTTTTGAGGTTTTGGCGACGAGATTGATTAGTTTCTGGTCAGTTTTAGGCTTTAGAGGACATTTAAGGTTTTTTGGCATCTGCCCTTGATATTGAATGGCATTAGAATGTTTTAATAATTAGGATGATTGAGGTGGAAATTTATGAATAAATCAATGAATTTCAATATCATAATTTTAGTAAGGTGCGCTATTCTCCCTTTGCAGTTTGTAGTATCGGGAGAATGAGAGGATTTCGGTGGTTGTTTCCTAGTAGTTATTTCAATACTCTTTCTGGAGAACACCTGCACAGTAGGTGCTTCACAGCCAGGGACGGGTTTTTATCATTCATTTATTTTTTTGGGTGAAAAATTTGGTGGAAAATTTTTCAATATTTCATATGATGGGTGTAAATTGTAAGTTATAGAGAATCTTGAATGTTACAAAGCTCATTTTTATATTTCTTTTTCAGTTTTTGGACCTTATTTCAAGACTATTTTTATTATCTAGAAAAAGCGGGTTAACATGCATTAAAAAAACCCAAATCTATACATAGATATTTTCGAAAAAATTTCAAAATTTTCCTCTAAATATTCACACATGAAACTGTGACAAAAGCAGCTGAAATAGAGAATTTACGACAAAAGTAATTAGTTTACAGTTATTTATCATGAAATGTGATCATTCGCATTTTATGCAGCAACTCATATTTGAGGGCCATCGTTTTTGGATCAATATTCTTGAGTGAATGGATGGTGTCTATAGATCGATTTGTGGATCACGAAAACTGGAAAATAATCAGTTGAAGTTTCTTCATGATTTGTCGATGGGAAAAAAGAAAGAAATTACTAAGTTAGCCAATATTTTGATCTGAATAAGTATAAATCATATTTATGATTATCTTGTACAATGCATGACTTAATGCATTTAAATAACTCAAAAATTTGAAGAAAATCAATTTGCAATTTCAACGTGATATCAATAATTTCAAAGTTTTGGTTTCAACAGTAAAACCAAGAAATTTCTCCCTTATAGGGAAAAACAATAGATCATGAATATGTCCATTCTTTCAATGAATAAACAGAATTTTGTTTTCTAAAAAAAAACTCTCTGATCGCACGTAATATATCGCATTATTCTAGAGAACCTTGCTTCATAGCTGCCGATAATATGTAGCTAAAATTTTGTTTACTGCAGAAAAAAGTGTCACAAAGAATTCCTTGACCCCCAGCCACAAGACATATCCATGTCAAAAAAAAATAAAAAAAATAAATACACTCATGCTCAGGATTTTGTATTATGCACTGCCTTACTTCATTTCTCCATGAAAAACGCTGCAAATTATCAAACAAAGGTTTATTATTTTTCTATATAGATCACTCGTCTGCCAAGAGCACGGCTTTGCCATTGTTACCACCAACCAACATGAAGAAAAACATCGATCGTATTTCGGGCAGCTAACATTTGAACGGGGATTAGGCCTCTTTTGCGATTCACTCTCGTGTTTCTCACCTATCGTAAGTCCAACCCTTAAATTCTCGTAGGGAGCGAACGGTTTGTCCTACAAGGCTTTGCGTGGTCTCTACTATCTTAAATTGATGGAGAAACAATACCTTTATATCAAAATGTTTTGAGTTAGGCTTTTTCAAAATTTCAAACCTTATTTTTCAACCCTTAGAAGTGACCTACATCAACCAAAATCTTCGAGGCACAACTAGATCCCAAATGGAGCCTACATACCAAATTTCATCAGAATCGGTCAATGCTAAGTGGGGAAAATGCCGCGGACGGCGGACGGAAGGCTAAATTTTTATTTGATTTTTGCATTCTACGTTCAGTGAAACGTAAACCAACAAATTTTGATGAGGGGTTAAAAAAATTTTTCTTGGTCGATTCCAAAGGTTCATTATTGAAAATAATTAACCAAAATTGCCTTCTCAAGTCGAGCAAAAACCTACAAACTACCATATTGTCTGTTCCAGAATGCTAGGCAATGTTCGGTTCATTTCAGTTTGTATTTCGAAATAATCTAAACAGAGACTTCAGTGTTGACATTGAAACATGATCTCCGACGCAGTAGTAGATCCGAAGCGTTGAAACAAATAATTCCGATAAAAATGAGAAGATCGAGCCGGTAATAGAATGTCCTACATTATTTTCTTGTGTGTTTGGAAGAAATATTTCAAAGTTCTGTGTTTGACAAAAATTAATAAACGATAGGGGGTTGACAAAGTAGCGGGTATATTTCACCTCGCCCTCTACCAGACACACCTTTGTCAATGACCAGAGCACACGAAATGGGCTGTTGTGTTTGGTGGATATTTTTTGGCTCTCCCCTGAAAATCTCCCCGCCACCACTCTTCTGCCACCAAGGTGGGACCTGATTTATGGGTTTAGAAGCGTCTCCGAGGTTTTTTGGATCGCAGCATCAAGAAAAAGGAGCAGCAAAAGAGAACGGAGGGAAGGGAAGAGGGAGATTCATCATAGCAAGTGTACTGTGTCCCGCGGAAGTGGAGGAAGACGAGGGGGGTCTGAGAGGGCTCTAAGCCAAAACTTTAAGGTCTGGGGCTTCACTGGTCTATTTCGCCTTTGCTCTCCCCGTCTCCCTTCTTCTTCTTCCTCCTTCATTTCCAACCGCCGCAACTTCCACGATCGCACCTCCGTTTCCCCTGGTTTTCTGTGACATGCCTTAATTAGAATCCCCGCGGGATTCCCTCTCTCGCCTCCTTCATTCCCCCCTTTCGCTTCTAACAAACGGCGCAGAAGGATTTCATAGCAATTAATCTAACTGACGCTTTACTTTTCTTTGCGACCTTGGTTTCGTTTTTCGAGACCAACTACAGACCACCTATACGGATTTTTCGAGGCAGTTTCTGAGTCGGGAATGTAGTTCTGACTTGATTGTACCTGAAGAGTATGCAGTACAGGCAAACACTTGAGACATTTTTGCGTATACAAAGTGTACCACACTAACTTCCTTGGCAAGCGTTTTTCGAATCATCTTGAATTGACTTATGTTGCATCATAACTCATTACAATATTGTTGGATATATACACATTAATATTGCCCTATAGTGTACCTAAATACATTGATTCATCTATCCAATCTTGCTGAACCTGACTTTTCGTGATCATGCTTATCGGATCCCATCCTCGTTGGCAATGAAATATCTCGCATTAAGTAGAAAGTACTAGTCGAGAGTTGGTGTAAGAATCAAAGTATTTAGTGAAACTATAGGCCAATATTAATTTGTATATATCCAACACAATTCTAATAACTTATGATGCAACAACTTACAACATATTTTTGGTTTTGGACCATATGTATAGTTCCATGTAAGGTACATTGCCAAATTCAAATCTTGTGAAATTTTACTTATAGGAAGTGTATGAGAATTAGATTTCAACATTTTCCTATATTTCATTTTATGGATTTTTTTTTTCATTTCAAAACTGTCTATAATATTTTGGGTCTACATCTAGAAACGGCCGTTTCGATACAAATTTTTTTCTCTAAAAATGCGGTAAATGGTGGCATGAAGGGGATAGAGTCCAATTCCTCTCGACTCTAGTTGTACTTGGACAAACCAGTAGATTATAAGGGGGGAGGAGGCTAAAGAACTATGACAACTGGTCTTAAGTGATCCTACTTTAATCTACTTTTGTTTTGTGCTCAGCGTAGGAAAGATATCCGCACCACTTTCACATTTGCCTGCAGTAAAAAAGTTCGGAAGCCTCGTGGCAACAAGTTTTTTAGGCTAGGTGAACAATCCAGGCTATTTACTTGAAATATTAAGAATCAGTATAGTCAGTCAGCTGGGATACAATAAAATCTTTCTTAACAAAATTTGTTAAGAAATATTATATTTAATATAATATTTCAAACAAAAGTACAAAATAACTTCCAAGTTACTCATTGCTAAGACATGGTTAAAAACTCGGCGCTCCGCGCCTCGCCCCTACTTTGAGCCTATGGCTAACATCACAATTCATGAATAATGTTTTTGCGTCCCGTTTCCCCTTTTCCTTATCCCTTTTCTTCGTCTGTATGAAAAATAATAAAAAATGTTGGGAAAATGTATTATTTTTTTTATTTCCTTAATCTGACGAAGTAATAGACAACAGAGGCTTATGATAACTAAAGTAACTGACATAATTGGCCGTGTCAATTTTATCCAAGGGCCGAGTGAACACAGCGTCGATGCACGATCCACCGCGGGTGGTTGAGAGCGATGGATCAGTCTTGAGCTGCAGTTGAATGGTAGGAAGTTGAATGGTATCCACGTTGTGCGACTCGTCAGATGTGGTAATACTCAGTAATGGGCGATGATGAGAAAAATAAGATGTGTAAGCCATTGAAATGTTTAGGTACTACCATGAAACGTAGGTAACTAGTTATTCGTAGGTAACTAAGGTAACGTTGGTAATTCTTCATCACATTCCTCTTTGCGCTCATCTTTATCACATTCCTCTTTGTGCTCATATTTATCATATTCCTCTTTGTGCTCATCTTTATCACATTCCTCTTTGTGCTCATCTTTATCACATTCCGCTTTGTGCTCATCTTTATCATATTCCTCTTTGTGCTCATCTTCGTGACATAATTTCGTGACATAAACTTAGTGACATAAACTTCGTGACACTTTTCGACTCTGGTAGGCCACCGCAAAAACATTATTCATGTTAAAACTGGTATGCGACAGGTTACATCGAGTCTGATTAATTTTGAGGGACGATTCAAAGTTATACAGTTGTTGGGTTCGAGAAACGAGTAAACCACAGGAAACCTAAGAGATTAGTGATTGCTTCAACTGCACTGAGTGAAGTTCGAACATAATTTCCAGTCGTTTATGGGGTTTCAGAATAATATTCGCTATCTCTAGCTTCAGTCTTCAAATAATGATACTCCAAAAGTTTAGCTGGTATGGGCAGGGTAGTTACAGTAGAGTAAAGATCTACATGATCCAAAGTAGTTGAAAGTATTATTTGGAGTAGTAATAATTACTACTAATTATTAGATTCATTTGGACCTAAGAGGAATATTCTGGTATGCTTCTGGAACATCAATTCAGTAAAAATAGGTCATCAAGAAGTCGGTAGGTATTAGGTTAAACCATTATTGTAAAATATAGTACAGCAAAGGAGTTGCAGAAGTCATCGGTGACACCAGGTCCCCCTCAAATTGGATCCGAAGACATCCTTGTGAAGGCTACTGGACTGCCTCGCCAATCGTGATACACCAGGTGCAGGGTGCCTGAGTTGAACCTAGAATCAAACCAGAAAAGGTGAGATAATATTTCTCGCAGTACTGAAGTACCAGTTCCTTATACAGATTATTTTTAAATTTGCGTCCAACCATATGATTTCAGGTGTCTACCCAACTTACTCTTGGAAGTGGCTCTTCTAATCCTTGAGTAGCCGCTGAACGATCGTGACAGGATTGGAACATTTCGATTGTTTCGCGACTCGTTCGTTCGAATTCGTGTGACGCTAGTTCGGAAGTTACATCGTTCGGTTGGTGTCGGGTTCGGAGTGATTTGACTCGCTGGAAGTTTGAATGACGACAAGCTGGAGAAAAAACATGTGACTCTAAATGTAAGGTAAGCTCGCATGCATCACCCATTATGTATACTGAATTAGTGTTCTAAATCGTGAAAGCCATGACTTCAGACCTACAGAACACTATTTGAACATACACAACAGCACTACCGATGGTTCAACAGTTCGATGATTCTTGAATTGATTGAAATTGGAATCAGTTGTTCATCTCTTCTCTTTGACATTATTAGTGTTCATTCTAAGCTGAAACTGAAACTGATTTGATTACAATACTATTTCTCGTATATCCTTCATAAAAACGAACTCAGAATCACTGGTATCCAGTTCAACTCGCTATAGAGGTTCAATGATTGTATGATTGTAACTTATGATATTCCAATTCATCTCCATTTATACAGTACCTGTTAGAAACTTTCTCACACCAAATTGTAGCATCAGATCGAGTTGGTAAGTAGGTATTATTCAAGTAAGGGTGAACAGCACAACGTAGTAAACACAGAAATCAAAACACAGATAGGATTAGACCCTTATAGGTAACATTACACATTAGTGATCAACCAAATAATAATAAGGAACACGATCTCTTCCTGAATGTACATAATTATTTTACAAATAGTAAAACCTCAAGAGGACCCACGTGTTTGCATGTAACGTCGATACTAGAGGCTTCAGCCTCCCTTCGTCTGTCGTCTAACTCAGGAGTATGGTCGTATTTATACCCAAGGACAGCTCGAAGGGTACTACCAGTACCCATTCTAGTCCATTTCAAACCTTATAACCTCGTGGGAACTTGTGTTTTTCTCTTGCCTTGTGAAAATACCTGCTTCTGAGGGAGCTCCATAAATAGTTCGTCTTGAACGTGATTGTAAATTTGGTATTCCAAAAACTTATAACTGAACGACTATCTCAATGGAGTCATCAGTCAGCCTTGAGTCATTCAGTCCAAAAATTTGTTCATAACTTTACCAACTCGCGATGAGCGAATCTGGAGGTAGCCAGGACCATCTCACACCAAAGAGAAGACACACCAGTCTGCTACATCCGCACTCTCACCTCAGTCGTTTAATGGTTACGGGCCGGAAGACATCATCCTTCACAATTCTCACCTTTTTGTTAACACCTGCGTAAATTTTAAATTCAGAAGTCAAAGTTGGATTAAAATTTTACCAATTTTGCTTTTGAACACAGTAAAAATTGGAGTACTCAACAATATCCACATATAATGAGTGATGATTCGTCAAGTTCCAGCACCCATATTAATATTGAGAAGTATTCAGCTTGAAATTCCTTCTTAAATTTGAGGGTTTTGGATTCATTGAAAAAGTGCTTTGTTGCCATATTGTACGATGCCCCGATTAAGGAGTAGGCGTACCTAGTAGTATTTACATCATTCTACATTGTTCTTGACCAAATTCAAAACACACGAAAAGAAGTTATTTGGTGTCGTTCAGTATTTCTGTCCTGAACCTATGGGAAGTCGTTTTTACCTCTTTTTTTGTAACTTCATCCGGTGTGACAAACTTTTCCACATAACAACAGTCTTCAAGTCTTGTACCGAAGGGAGTTGTTGGTGAAGAGTAGTTGGCTTCCTAGTGGATTCGGAAACAATCAATTACGCAAAAAAAGTAAAATCGTGAACTAGTCTTCAAATATTTTATCATAATAATTTTTGCGTATGGTTAAATATAACCATACGCAAAAATTATTATGATAAAATATTTGAAGACTAGTTCACGATTTTACTTTTTTTGCGTAATTGATTTGAAGATGATTGATAAAATGATGATGATTATTAAATTGATGATGATTGATAAAATATTTGAAGACTAGTTCACGATTTTACTTTTTTTGCGTAGTTGATTGTTTCCAAAAATTTTTTGGAGATGGTTTTTGGTTTATTATTTTGAATAATTAAGAAAAACAAAGTTTACCTAAATTTGGAATTTTTAAGGATTTTCGAAATCCATTAGTACGTCAGCTTGGGGAATTAAACAACTAAAATATTACCGCTGGAATCATCAAAATCGAACAATAATTGCAGGCGAAAAATGGGAAAAACCTCACTACGATTTTTGCCGGCAATCATTGTTCGATTGTGACGATTCCAACGCCAATATTTTAGTTTTTCAATTCCCTGAGCTGATGCACTAATGAATTTCGGAAGTCCTTGCAAATTTCAAATTTAGTTAAACGTTTAAAGTTTGAGCGCCTGTAACTTAGGGAAATACTAACCTGGAACGAGGAACGAACGGCGACCTACTGATACCTCCTTAATGTTCTGGATGTTTTTTCATCAATTTAAGATAGTGTTCAATTCCTAGAAACAAATGATATCACCCAGACGATCAAAAATGTTTTAATGCGCGTTTATTGTGAAACTTATCAGAGCATGTGGGTGGAAGTTCGGCTCTGTCCCTAGCGTGTTGGAATCCACAATTCCCACAATCCCCCCCCCCCCCCACCATCACCCCTGAATGTGTGGGGGTGTGCGAACCTCACACGAATATCTGGTGATCTTTTTGGAATTTCAGCTGATCAAATACGATATTTTTAAGACGTAGCACAGTAGGGCGTCCTTATGCGATTAATCTGGGGTAAAGTTGGGTAACACTCAACAGAAAAAAAAATATCCACACAGTACCTAATCCGTTTTAGACCATTCTGAATCCAAATCCACAAGAAAAACCATAGGTGTATGTCTGTGTGTGCGTGACAAAATCTTGTGTACTCTGTCCAGCCCTTAATTTTCATCCGATTTCCGTGGTTCTTTTTTTCGACATGTGTACTAGTTGTGTACTAGGTACGTCGCCGGAATTTCGAATTTTGCATTTTAAGGATGGGGAAGGGGGGGTTAATGCTAAAAAAAATGTGCGTTTTCGGGCCAACTCTTGTAAACTCTACGCAGGCCTCAATTTCCAACCGATTTGCGTGTTTCTTTTTTATTTATACTTAGAAATCTTCCGAACTGCGTACAATTTCACCTAAGTATCAAAACTAGCATGCGGGGGAGGCGAGTATTCACAAAATATCCAATTTTTCAATATTTCGGTTATTTTATAGGTTACTAATTGTACTCAAGTTTTGAAATTGAGGACAAATTCTCATTATACCTCCGGATTTTCATGAATAATTTCCTGTACCACCATGGAAGTAATAGTGGCGCCACCATGGCGCCAGGACACCATAAACCGGATGTTTCTTTTTTTTTGTGTATTTCACCGTGAATGGGGGATGTGAACTACAACGGACTACCTAAACAAATGAGAGTACAAAGTTACGACGTATTTCCGCTTTGGTGCTACTGGCACCACTGGTGGTTTGGGGTGAGAGGGGGGGAACTCGAATTGGCATGTTGGGTATCGTAGATCATGAATTTCAATATGCTCTTCAAATTCGAGTCTCCCATGCCGCTAGCATTTTTATGGTGGATAAGGATGAGAGGGGGGGGGGGATATTTCTTGCTTAAAATACTACATTTCATTGAGTGAATAAGTTTTATCGCTTACCAACTGGTATTAATTGACGTAATGCTTATCCAATGGGACGTCCTCTGGAATGCATGCATTACTCAACAAAATGTTTTGTTCGTTGTAATTGAATCGCATGTTACTCATCGATGAAGGGACCCACAACTTTGGGATAACGATCTGTTGGTAAAAACTTTGTAAAAATAAATTCGTCTGTAAACCCAGAGCGATAATAATGGTTGGTACGTACTATCAATGGAAAAAACGTGTTCTTCGCAGAAGGGTGATCTTAAAAGAAAAATAATAAACCGTTGAGTAATGATTCGCACTGTTTTATTTTTCATTTGGTAGCTGTGGGGTAACTTGCGTTTTTTCGTCTTATCCTTTTGAGAAAAAAGTGAAATCCACACTGAAAATTCAAAAAAAAAAACTTTTCTCCTAATAATAATTGAAGTGCGATTTATCAAGGTGAGGCGACGATAAGAGCCCAGGGTTTTCCCACCTTCGCCCGAGGTTTTCTCCCTCCTTGATTTATGAACAGTAAAGGAGAAATGACTTTTCCATATCGGCACCCTTTACCGTCCTCCGGTCTACCTTACCGCCCCCCGCTGGCGTTTTCCTACCTACCGGTCCCCTTATTCCGGACGTACCACCTCCACGGCCGCCCCCAAGCCCAAAGTGTGGGTTCATCACAACGGACCCGCCGCTCACTTGATGTGGAAGTGATAAAGAGAGGACCTCATAAATTTTCCTTTTCCGCCATTTTCAGTCCTCTTTCCTCTTCCTCCGCCTTCCCCACCTTTTTGGGTTTCCCGTTTTCCATCGTCAAAGCTCCCTACCCCGGAATAATCGCAAAATGAATATCGACCTGGTCCCCCCCCCGCTTCCGCCTCCAACTGCCGCCCCCAGACGCCCACCCCAGTTAGCTGACAGAACTCAGCGCCGTCCAAGATTTATTGCATTCAAACACAATGCTTCGTAGGAGTGAGAGGGTGTACTTCATTCCTTTTAATTGAAAAAAGTTTTTCTTCAGTTATTCCATCCCGATTGATCTTTTTTTTCGCTCAGGGCTCTCTTTTTTCCCTTTTACTCTCTCAATTCAAACAATAGGAGCTGAATGACGAATCCCCAAAGAATTCCAAGATTTAGATCAACGAACATCCACCCCACTAGAACACACCACTTGCCCCTTGATGTAATAAATTTGAAAATTCTAAATTTTCACATCTTTACATAGAGTTCTGACTTGTGTAATTAAAAGAATCAATAAATTATGGACAACTTAAAAAGAAAAAAAAATTAAATTATCGAAAAGACCAACAATTACGACCTAATGCTGATTAATCGTTTATCAAAACAAATGTTTTCAAAAGAACAAAAACAAAACAATAACTACGGACGGTAGATCTTCTGTTCTACATTCAGATCATTTAATAATGATTAATTTCACACAATTTTTAGCATGGAACATGCTGTAGCCATCACTTAACTGGTCAAAAACGTGACGAAACCGTAGAACGAAAGTAGCGCGGGATTTTGTAATGATGTTCACTTACAAACGACCCGTTTCTAGGGAAATGTATCGCCGGTAAATTATGTACTGCCAAAACAGCAGCTGTTTAAAGCTGCTGTTTACAGCTGCTGTAAATATGGATGAAGCTGAGATATACTTCTGATTTAAAAGAACTGTAGACAACATTCGCGGTAAAAACCTATATCGATTTAGTGGATTATGTTGATGTTGTTGGTTGGCTTGGTTTTTACGAATGACATCAAAGGATCGTAAACCTAGGCGAGATTTTTTTTATGAACGCGGGCTTTTAGTTGTGATGTGTTCTTCGACGCTTTAGATGTTTAGAAGCTTTAGATGTTTAGGAAGCCCATTTGCAAACTTGAATTACACCATAAAGAGCCTAATTGAAACAACAGACAACAAATTCCAAGTAAAAGGAAACAGCAAACAAACAAAACACGGCTAAAGCATGTTCCATGTTTCTTGAATTTTAGCCGAAGGCCCGAGGAACGCCCCCTCGTGAGGACCGAAGGGCCGAGTCTTCCACAAAAATGTTTTTTCTTCGAGATAAATGTTCTCATGTAATTTGTGACATAATTGACAAGGTGGCGGTCAAGAGTGACGGTCGGAAAAATAATGGAAACCTCCTGTTAATCATTATTGAATGATAAACCAAATTCATTACAATGATGTTCTTTCAATTGTTCTTTACGAGTAGAAATAAATACGTTATCATTTATCAGCCAGTCCTCAAAAATCAAAACGTTAATTTGTCCTCCAACGGATAATCATGTTCAAAGAAAAAAAACCTACCACATACTACTTCACAATCAAGTTTATTAGGAAATGCTTGCATACGAGTCTGCAACACATTAGGACATTTTCATGTCAACCACTACACAACAAGGTAGTGAAGAAAGGTTGTTAGTTCATGTACCCAAGCATCAAAATAAGAAAACAGTTGATTGTTCTCTACGCAACACAGTGAGTCTATTTTATTTATTTATTGGTCGCGTGAGCAAGACTTGCTTAGTTTTCGTGACGATTTTTCCGTTTTTGTGCCAAAGCAAAGACATGAAAATGTCAAAAACAGAATTTCTCATAGGTAGCTGATGGTTTAAATTACACAGAAGTCAAGTTATGCATCGGAGAACGTAATAACCTCATTTTGGCTAACAAGTGGATCAGGTGGTATCAGCACTCAACCACGATTAAATCGAATAAATTTTATTCCTTTGTGATTCGAGGATGAGTTTACCGTTTATTAAACCAAAACATCAAAGATCTCAAGGAATTTCTAATAATTTATCTTGTTTTACGGCGTTTTATTTGTACTTGTGTTTTTCATTCTCTGATACGTGATTGCAAGCGATATGTAGAAAAAACACGACCAACATTTTCGAACAACAATATGTCAAATTTTCGAAATTTCAAGTTTCAAATATGTAGAAAAAATTTGTTTAAATTTTGGGTTTACTTACCAAAATATAAGGTATCTTCAAAATCAGGGCACAATTTTTAACGTGAATCCATTTCCTTGCTGAAATAAATGAAACTAATGCTAAATAAAAAATTGTTGAAAAGTTCAAAAAATGCTTTAAAATACATTTTGGCTAAATGTTTTTAAAGTTTGTATCTACTCAAAATGGTTGAAGCTTTTGCATGAATATAACTTTCAGTACTTACTATGATATGAATTTTTTAAATACCTAATAATTAATTCAGAGAAGATGTTTTTACGGAGATTATTTTTGGTTTGATGATGTCCGCTATACGAATAATTTATCCAGTGGAGTGACGCGAAAGTACTGACTACAGTGAACAACTATGCAAAAAGACTGCTGATTCAGAATAACTTACCTCAGTGTCTCATTGGTTTGATCCTTCATGATACCATTCAGGTCAGGGGGATTTCATTCTACAATGCAACCCTCGGCAACCTTTTTTCTTAAATCAGATTCGTATCATTTGATAGGTAATTTATCAATGTGATTATGATGGGTTGAGCCGTATTGGGACAGATTAATAAGAGAATAATGCTTTTGGTTGGGGAATCAGACAATTTGGACCAATTTTAGGACGTTGATTGATTTTGTCATGTATTTCGTTTGATCTTGGTCTCTTATCAACTTCATTGTTCTATGTAGGATTGAATCGTTGGAATAATATAAATATACAGTATTATAATAGATTATGTTGTGTTGAGCCATATTGAGACAGATTTATAAGAGAATAATGCTTTTGGTTGGGGAATCAGACAATTCGGACCAATTTTAGGACCTTGATTGATTTTGCCATGTAGTTCGTTTGATCTTGGTCTCTTATCAACTTCATTGTTCTATGTAGGATCGAATCATGGGAATAATAGGAATATACAGTATAATAATATAATATGCTAGGCTCGAAATTGTTAGATTTGTGTCTTTACCAACACCATCCAGCTTAGTCGAAAATACTCGTACATGGAGTTTCTATACCTCCTAAAGAAGCTTCTGAAACAACTTTTCTGAAACGCTTAGCAACCTCAATAATGTTGTGAATACCTACTTGCGTAAAAACATTAAAAGTGTGTATGAAAGGTCTTTGATTTGGTTCTGTAACCTGGAGAAATCAAACCCGGAAAACTCAAAAAGAAATTAAAAGTCATGATTTCAATGTTTATTTGTTCCTTAAGATTGAGTTATATGGTGATTTTCGGCCGGTTCCAATCAATTTATGTTTCGCATGATTTTAAAATAATTTTACTCGATTCTGAAAAATACAATCACTGTTATGAGAATTATAAAAGCATTTATTTATTTGTGTATATTGCTCGGTAAAATCATGGAAACTTCGTGATTGAATATTCCATACGATCCTCCATTTTCTTGGAAGTTATGTAATTTTTCCACCAGTTTATCTCCGTTTCAAACGAAACACGTCGCACGTTCGACAACAATACGCACACGTCGGGGTTCCCCAGAAGGAGGGTTGTGATGTATGTGGAAATTCATGCGCCATCTACTACCACCCTCAGTTGAGGAGTGCATTCATATGAAAACTTGATGCAGCCTCCACCTTAACACGATATTAAATCAATATCGGAGCTCGGTGGCAAGTTGGGGTGAGTAGATGATCTCTCACATTTGGGTTTTCTGCCATTCGGGTTGGAGTAATCCGCGAAAATCCAACAATGAACTACGACGTTGATGAATATATTCATGAAAACGCTCGTATTCGATAACATTCAAATCTTTCTTGGAATTCCATTTTACGAATTTATCGTATCCACCGATATACTTCGGCTCTCAGTGATGCCCATGATATCCATGGCCAACATCTGTACATACTGTAAAACAAATCAACATAATGTTCAAAAATTTCATTAGATAGATAGATTTATTGCTATTAGGTAGACTTTTTTCATTCAATATCCTCTTATTAGGAATCACACACAATTTTAATGGGATTGAATCACCAAAAAATCTGAAACTTCTACATAAAAAAACATAATTTTTTTGAAAAATTGATAGAATTTGCTTTGGCTTATTATGCGTATCTACTTTCAATTGTTTTCTTTTATTTGTTGGAATTGAGATGAAAAACGACTTGGTTCGGTAGCTGAGTTTGGTTATTTGAACTTTACTGTAGGCCTAATAAAGAGCATAACAATTGGGAATTGGACAGGGAGTTGCATATTTTTTAAGGATTTCTGGGGGTAGTATTGTACAAACAAGCATAGAGTTTATTACCTCAAAATATCAACGGCTTACATTCAAAAATGGAAGAGAAATCGACATTTTAATTTTGGATATGTGCCCTTTTGAACGAAAAATGTCGTTATGTGCCCTTTTCATTGAAACAGAATAATGCGCTATCTCAGATGAGAGTTATACTAACCTTGTCTCAAAAACGTAAGGTACCTCATAGGTCATCTATAGGATGAAGTTTCAATCAATCAATTACTAGTACTGCCAGAAGATTGCACTCTTAGTGCTGTGGATATGTGCCCTTCTGAAAAAACTGAGTTTCGATTCAATGTGTATGATAATTTTTTGTTCCTTTCTGATGGATATGATCGGAGAAAATCTGAAGGGAATGGATTTGTTACCTTTGTGTTAAATGGACAGGTATACGTTCCGTTTGGGATGCTACAGCCTGCAGAGTTTGATGGGGCTCATCCAAAAGATGCGGAAGATAAAAAAATCAGTTTCCCAAAAAAAAAAAGGATTTGTTCCCTTTTGAAAAAAACACTCCTAAATTCAGTTGAAAACATAACTGGAATTTATCATTTTATTGATTGTTTGTCCTTCTTCTTGATGAGGATTTCTATACTTCGTTCACAGGACTTCTCATTGTGATTTTGAAGGGGTCTTCATTTTAACGAGTGTTCTAGAAGGCAAAGATGACTTTTTGATTAGTTCCACTTTCCACCCACTGAACTGACTAGTTGTTGTACCAAAATAACTTAATGGGATGGGAAGGGTATGGAATTCCTCTTAGTTTGGACAACATTTTGGAGCAAAAAAAAACGTTTTTGTATTTAATGTTCGATAAGAAAATAGCACGTAAAGGTGCGTAATTGTCAAAATGTTTAATTTCATGATTTTTGCACTCGACGAGAGTGATACCTCGCTTACCACTGGTTCATAATACTTTGAGAATGTTGAATCTACAATAGTTTCAAGGGTTGGTGCAATCGATATTATAAAATTTCACGTTTTTTATGAACGAAGTTTTACCGAGGGCTTTTGAGCTGTCACTCATCATTCAAGTAATATTTGAATAATAATAATAACATATTATGTTCATGAGAGGGAAACCAATTAAACAGCCATGTCAATGTTAAAGAACCAGTATATCGTCGCTATAAAGGCAATATAGAACATCTCTATTTTTACAACTTTACAGGAGAGACCAAAAACTGATTCAAACGTGATTGGCTCCTTTAATAAACCAAAATATCATCGTCTTCAGTCTTGGGTGTGTTAATGCATGAGTTAATAACGCTAAATTAGAAAATTCCGTATTAATTCAATGTTTACTGTGTATGTGTGATGTAACTTGCAGGCACTTGTGCGATATCATCTTGAGACAAAATTTTGAAAAAAGAAAAACATATTTCCGACGCTTATTATAATAATACATAAAAGTGCATTGAATACTTGCAAGAATTTGGTCCACCAATACGTGTCAAAATGTTCGAGTTTTTTTTCTTCAATGTTATTACCTGCTGTGTTATTGGTTGATTAGGTATGCCTTTACATTGAGCTTATTAAATGAATTTAGCTTTAAGGAATGGTCCAATGAGATGGCCCATAAATTTTATCAAAATTCAAAATGAGTTCTTTTAAGAAAACTAAAATAAATTAATTAAAAAAATGTTCAGAATACGAGTGAACGAAATTGTATCGAGAACTTTTGTGCTTTCACTGTTTTTGAGGAGAAAAAACTATAAACGGACAAGTTTAAGTTGTGGTAGAGACGTATGGGAATTAGGTATGTTTGCAATTTTAATTTTGTGCGGACTGTTAAATTAACGGTATAAGTAGGTATCTAATAAAAAGTAATACTAGTAAATTTGGAAAAAAAAATCTTGAAAACATTCATGTTATTTTTTTATTTTTTATCCTGGATAACTGGATAAAGTGTTTCTTTAGGAAACCAAAGGGAAATTTCCCGTAACATTATTACCTAGTATTTTCCATTTATGCTTTTTTCAAACGATTTGTATGGTTTTTAACCTCAAGTTTTGAGTTATCTTACACTGAATGAGCCTCTTATCAGTGTTGTTTTCCTGCCAATTTATTGAATAACGTGAAGGGGAGCATTCCTCGACGACGATCGTTATCAATAATAATTTCAAACTGTTTAATCCCTAACCCTCGGTCGCTCATTAGGGACCTCCCCCGCCCCCACGAAAACCCGCTCGTTAGCGTCTTCAACCCCCTCGGAAAGCCTTCCTTCCTCCAAACGGTAAAACCTTGCGTTTGGAAGCGGGGGCGGGCGCAGAGAGAGAAATTCTCCTACATGAGTTATATTGAATGTAGGCACAAAGAGGACGCGGGTAGTGGAAAGGCTATTGATTTATGTGAGGGCTGCGCAGCGCTCCAAGAGACTCCCGCCAAAACTAAATCCATCTCACTCACCCCCTTTCAACTTCGCCCTCCATCACGGTACCCCCCCTCTGACACCACCATCACCCCATATTTTCCCTTTAACTCTCGTCGTCATTTTCAAAACACGTTTTAATCCCGCGAAAAATGGAATGAACGAATACACTCGTCTTACTGATATGTCGCTAATCTAATGGGAGTCGACAGTCCATTATCCCTTAAGAGTGCAAACCTAGATACCATACATTATTCTTCTTGTGAATCGCTTTTATAGGCCCCAAATAGACAAAATGTACCTCCACAATAATTTAATATGTAATTTTGTAGTTTTTATGGAATCGGAAACTCAATCTTTTCACTGGCGGTATAAGAAGAATTGAGAAAATTCCCGGAAGTAAGAATGATTTGCTGCCTCTAAAACAATTTTCTTTTATTGCCTACGTACCGTATTGAATAATCCGTCGAAACCAGCAAGTTGAGAACAAAAAATAAATAAACTGCTATTATTTGGAAAATTACTTATTCTACTGAAACTGCAAAATTTCGAATAGTCACAGTTTTGTAGACAGTCGATGAGGCATTTTGCCCAAGCAACCGAAGAAAAATCTAAGTGAAACACTGTCGTAGAGAATGAAGTAAGGTTTGAGCAACTTGTAAGATAATATTTACATAATACAGGTTTGACCTAGTATAAATGGACACAGAAATGAAGCTTTCAATTTGTTGTTGAATGTTTTTGTTTATTATAGATTTAAAAATTTTCAGACCTTATCAGTGCAAGGGGAACCCAGGTTCTTCAGTTGCATTAGTAATAAAAATCTACCAAGTGGGTGTGGCACATAGCTTCCTCGTATCCATAACCCGATTGTATAGATGATCCGAAGCATTGTAGTTGATCACATAACGTCAATCTTTAAGTACCTCGTACCACCCTCATAGGGGACTCTACACATCAACCGGCACAATCTCAGAATATTGTTGGAAAATGTAGAAGTTATGGCTGTTACAAGGATTTCACGTTTGCGCATGCGCAGCGGCTACTATCGGTCCAGGTGTGATGATTTTCATAGGAGACCAACTACACACTTACCCGCTTAGTCCCTGAAAATTTCATCGAAATCGGTTGAGAATTTTAGAGAAGTTGCGGCTGTGACAAGGATTTCATGACAGACAGACAGACAGACACGGAACCAAAATGGTTCAGGAAGGTCTAAAACGAAAAACGCGAGTGGAAATTTTGATTTTGGAGAACATTCTTATTTCAAACTTGAATAGTGAAAACAAAGCTTCCGCTACCTTGGTAGACTCAGACGCAAAAAACAAACGAAAATGCAACTTATCTGGACTTCTTAGGAAACTACAACACTTATTTCACGGAATCCTATAATTAGTAAGCATTAATTTTGTCAAATAGTTGCCAAAATATTACAAGAAACTTACCATTTCGCTCATGGTGGTGACAGGTTCGAACGAAATAGACCTTGCCCACCTATAACACGGTATTATTTACATTCTACCACTGGTAGGAATAACCGAAAGCTTCTCCCAAGATTCCAAACAGAAGGAGCAAAGGCTCATATATGCGATTAACCTCCATCTTTATTTTTGAAAAATGTTGAAATAATTATGGAAACTGGGGTCCCCTTGGCCTCTTCAGGGTTTTACTGGATTATCCCTGGCGTTCGATATGATTTTATGATCGAATTTAGGAAATCAGGAAAAAAAAAATTATGCCTATTGAATTAAATCAATTTTTTATTAACTACTCGGTCGATTACAAAAAACTGGAAGTAAGTTGCGAATGTACTAATAATGACTGCCAAGTTGGGTGCATTATGTAGCACGTGAGACTCCATGGACATATTGAATTAGTTGCCGTAGAATTGTTCATTATGAATGTTCATTGCTGATTATCTCTAACTGTGACTGGATTTTTATAATCGTGTTCATGGTTTTTTGATTAAAGGACATTCTCGATAACATTTAAACATCGAACTGGTGTGACCGTTGCAAGACTTGGATCCTCGAATGTCAATATTCACCTTCGAATTTACTATGTCGGCCATAACTAAACAATATGATTATCCGATTTGGACGTGAGGCCTTAGGTCGATGCGGGTCAACCACGAGATGGTTCCCTATGAATTTCATCAACAATAGACAAAAATCATCGTGTCCAAAGGCGCTGATGTGATTCCATGTAAACATCAATTTCTCAAGATAACAGTTATAGGGATGGTCTCAAAAAACATCGATATTGATATCAAGCAGACATATTTTCATGTACCTAAAACGGTTGTTCCCAAAGGTAGCATTAGAGGTTAGATAAGTTTTTATTGATCTCTCTTCAATTTCATCCCCTCCTACATCCTCCTTTCACTTTGTCAGCCTTGATCGCCATTAAATACATTAAATCAACTAATTTTGTTGACTCTCCTAAGCTCTTTCACTTTTCTGAGGTAACAGGATTTACATTTACATTTTCCCTTTGTCTTCCTTAATAGGAATTAGATGATCCATTTCCTGAGCTTATGGGATTTGAATTGCTCCTTTCACTTTTAATTGCATCCATCTTATTCTCCCCCTTCACTTCCCTTTACTTTATCGACCACTTTATTGTTCCAGTTTACAGCTATCACTGATGATGATTTAATCATCAAATCGTTTCAACATTGTAAGTCATTTTTCGTGAAAATAGACAACGTTCTACATACATTTTTTTTTTTTCATTCAGATGAGTGGCATTGGCGGGAAAGTTACTTCTATAAAAATTGTACCTATTTAGGCTCACTTTTGATCTCTAAAATATACATAAAGTTGTGTGTCGATCCTATTCATTTTTCCCCGTTTCTAGTCCATTCAACAATGACTACCTACCAAATAAGTCTCTTACCGTATGACATCAGAGAACGAAATGAAATACCCGAATACCTGAATATCTCCGAAAACGTGCCTAATTGTAGAATTGAGTGTCTGTGTATGAAATTAAATATAATGGAATGTGCTGGGGAAATAATCTCTCATACAAAAGGGTCGCGTTAAAAACAAAACGACGATGACGAATTTCTCTCGATTGTCCATTTCTAAAACCGGCATCTCTCGAAATACTCTCTTCTTATGAAGGAAACGTCGAGGGAAAGCGGAGGGAACTCTCGTCTTCAAAGGCGAACTCCTTCGAGAACTCCTTTAGATTCGAAGTTTGGCTTTTGTTCAAGGAAAGGTGATTCATTAACTTTGGCTTCCACCTTTTACCTTCTCGTCTCGTATGCTACGATCTACCTTTTAATTTCGGTTCCCTATTTTTTATTTGAGTCACAAACCGTTTTTTTCGAACGTTCAACGCCGCCTCCGACCGCAATCAGTCATATTATATTTACCTCACCTTTTGCCGCGTCGCGGAGTCGTGGCCTCGTACATCATTCCGTGCAGTTGTCTCTTTTTTATCGAGAAAAAATATTATTAAAATAAAATATTATTTCTGATCTTTTCTTGTATAAATAACGGCTCGGTTGAAACGTAAGACGGATACCTCTTTTTACGCGGTTCAAACTCGATTTAGAATCCTAGTTTCTCAAAAAGGGCGTCAACAATCATTTTGGAGATGAATGAACAACTTATTTAAATGTTGGAATTCATAATCTTGCGTTCAGGTAGCGAATGATTATTTATTACGTTGTTGATGAATCAAAGACTAGAAGTTCCATATAGTTCATTTCATACACAATTAGATGATATTATAATATCACCGCCTTCATTAGGATCGCCAGGTTTTGTTTCAGCTCATATTTTCAGTTCATTTCACTGCAATAACTCTAACCAGTTGTAACCAAGCCATTTGATTTCACAAATGAATATTTAAAAATATTTCAACATTGCAATTTAAATTCCAATTGAATAGGAAGTTGGTTGAGAGCTATTAGCTCTTTTCTCCAACCCTTTACCTCTTCCTTCATTTAGATCATGGAAGTCATAATCATATTTTCATTACATTAAATTAACTTTTAATGGAATAATAACGTATTTCTGGGGTCCACTTGAATACAGTATATAACAACATAACTAAACGTAGGTACAATAAATAGGAAAGTACAAGCAGTAAAATAATTTTTTGCATTTTTTTCATGTATATTTTTTACAGTAAATTTGAAAAACTGTGTAGGTGCTACTTTTTACGGAGATAAGGTTTAAGCTTAACTGATAGATAACAAGGCACTTGATCCACCATATTCGGACTTTCGAGATTTAATCGAATTTTGGGATACTTACTTGAAATATCCTGTAAGATAGCATTCTTCTGTGTTTGTAAAAGCGTGTATGTGCCCCTGGTCCTGTCTTGTTCCATTTGTGATTCTCAGTGAATGGTAACTTTTTTGCGTGTTTCCGGATTAACGCCACCACACCTTCCTAGTGCCTTCCTTGGTAGGTACTGGTAGGCTTGCTATACTCTAAGTTTAGGTAGTTGAGATATTTTTAAGTAAAAAAACTTTATCCAAAAACAAATTGATATATCCTTTGTCAAATTGATATACGTTTCTATTTTCTTTCACCTGAAGCTATCTTCATATAAACTCAAATAAATAAGACTCTAGACATAAATAAGATCAAACATGGATTTGATATCTTCAGTAAGATGGACTTTAAATGGTTTTTGTATTAATAAAAATAAAAAACTTAACAGATCATATTTAAAAAAAAAAAAAAAAAAAAACACCATGATATTGATATTAATTTTCAAATCTACCACCAAAACCACTTTGGTGCCTAGTTTCGCTAGGACAACATACCTGAGCATATTAGTTAACTGTTAGGATGTATTAGGTATGAATAGTAAGAAATAGAACGAATTTTGACTTGTAGGAATTATTGTAATCAATAGTATGATAGGAATTATTGTGATCGAGGGTCTGACGTACGAAAAAAAAGATTGTTCAACGTTTCGCCTAATTTCCTTATTATCATCATCAGGGCTAGAGATGAATGACAATTGATGAAAATTTTAAATAAATAATTTCAAAAATCTTCTGATAGAATTTCATAGGTTTACTTGCCTTATCGCGACGCTGGGCGCTATAAGAACTTATATTTTTCTTTCGAAACTGAGATGATAGATGTAGATCTTCTCGTGATCTCACCGATTCTACAAGGGACTCACTTGGAATATTGGATGCGGAATACATCCAATATTAAGTGAGTAATTCATAAACTAATTTTCACATTCATAATCAGTCAAATAATATCACTAAAGGGAGCATTAGATAAAGTATCGTTGCCGTGATGATAACAAATGGGTAGATGGTTGGGTACTTGTTAGTTCTTACAACCTCTAGCCAGGCCAAGTACCCAATCGACTTGAAGATGACGCATCGTGCTTCGTGACCATCGAATGAGCTATGTGCAACACCCACTTAGCAGACTACTTTGAATAAACTACTGTTTATTTGGTAGGATAATCAGTTGTTCTGATGACATCCAATCAGGCCATTTACCCATTGAATTTGTAGATGAAGCTTCGTGCTAAGTGCAACACCCTCATGGCTGGAGATAAAACGTCATACATCGCTATGATCAGACAGATCTGAAGAAAAGGACCCCCTGGATCCAGGTCTTTTCGATGACTCTGGAATGTGCCCAGTAGCCTCCAAACAGAAAGGGCTTTTAGGAGTATGTTGCCATATGGCAACACTGGGCGTTAATAGGATAATCTGACCTACCTCAAATAAATCCATTATCAGCTCTTGGTCTTGAACTCATTCACATTGGACTCGTGATTGGAGTGGGGTGTTTTTGAATTCATTGTAGGTATATTGAATGGATCTTGTATGAATATTATGCAAGAATATAGGCGTCCCATTATGATTCCAATGTTGTGATTTTACAACATGTTTGATTTGATCTTGAGGTTATTCTTAACAAGTTATTTTTGTTCAACGAGCAACAAGGAACAAAAAACTTAGCCCTGGGGACTGCACGTTTTTGTGCAGAAACCAGAGTAATTTATTTTTACGGAAGGAGACCCCTATTTAACTTGACAGTCCCTCTCGGAGCACTTCGACCAATTATTTTTGAAACTCGAAACCCCCAAGCCGTCTGTCGCTGACTCAGTTTTTCGAATTTTGGCGGCAAACCTTCGCCATCCCCCTCAAAGGACAGGAAATCATGGTGTTGTGGGTGTGGTGAAAGGGCGTGTCAGAGGGCGTGGGGGACGCGGGGCCCTATTGGCTGGGGCCCCCAGAGGGGCGTGGGCCCCCGGGCAGGTGCTTCGCTCCCGCGGCCCGCTCCAGAAACTAACGCCAGAAGGAACTGGAGGACCGACCGGGATCCTGAGGCCCTGTCTTGAACGCCCTTGACAGTAACTGGGTAGACGTCTTCATTATTGATTTTTTTCTTTCAGAATAACGATCGATCATTTCATAAGAAACGATCAAAAATGGATATTTTATTATGAAATTCAATTATAAACTACAACACCTCAGTAAATAAATATTATCTATCAATTCCCAACATCGATAAACAATAAGGACATATTATGTGAGTGAAATGTCATAAAATTGTGACTTATTAGGCGTTTATTGTAATAGATCTTCATGATTGGGTCTTTTATGGAATTAGAATGGTATATAAGCGTTTAAGGATCTCCTTCACTTGTAGGTATCTCGATTCCAAACCAGAAATTATTGTTTGGACCATCAGCAACCCGGCAATGAAGAGTGACCAGTCATCAAGATGGCCATCATTCAGTAATTTTCCGGTCTCAGTATGATAGAAACAGACTTCACTTATTCCTATTCACTCAGCTTCTAAGCGGGGAGGCAAATTGGTTAAATAACATAGTAGACAAGCTATTAAGAATTACGAATATCATTGATGATAAGTAAACAGTCAATTTACATGTACATAGTTTTTATTTCATTACAATTGAATAGATAAAGAATAAATTGCTTTAATTCCATTCCCATCTGAGCTGTTCGTCATAAACAGTCAGACCAACCAAAATGGCCAAAGTCATGAAAATCAAACGTGAAAATTGTATTCGAGAAGTAAAATTTACTTTTACATTTAATTTACATTAAATTTTAATGTACAAAATAAAATTTACTTTTACATTAAATTTAATTTACATTAAATTTTAATGTACAAAGTAAAATTTACTTTTACATTTAATTTACATTAAATTTTAATGTACAAAAAAAAACAACAACTGGACCCTCAACTGATACGGTTGGCAACTTAATGATTGATTTCTTCTTTACAAAACACGAGTGCAGGTACAGTCAATTGAATGCCTGGAGAGCCTAAATATTGGATGAAAAATAATACTGCATGTTATTGTTCAAAAAATAATATCAAGCCATATAAATGGGACAGAACATGTAGAATTGGGCAGGGTAGACAAATCGCCAAACATAAGTCTCGTCAGATGTAGCGATAAACAAGTTACACGAAGATTGATTAAGTATGATTTAATTAAGTACCTATATGAGGATAAGTATGGACATGACCTTGTGTCCGCTTGACGCGTACCTATAACTATTGAATATAGTCGAATTAATGGTATAGATCAAGCCAACAAAAGTAGGAAGGTTCCTCGTTAGGCGAGACATTTCTAGGAGGTCTAAATCGTACTGTTATCAAAAGATTTTCGTTTCATAGTATAATATACTAGATATTATCTACACCTACTCGTCTGCTGGTAAATTGTTAAGACGGTTCATTATTATGATAGCGTGTTATTAGTGAATCTCATGCATTAAGTACCTATGTACGAATAAGCACATTGGAAACCTGATGAATACTCTAGATACCAGAAAATATGTGTTAAAAAATGTGTGTTCTTCAATACTACCTAATAAGGCCAAGAAGGCCTTCAATAAGGACTAATAAGGCCTTCAATTAGAAGCGATCATACTCAGATAGGTTGAACCAATATGGGATATTCAACTAAAAGCGTAGCGTTGGTGACTATCCAGACAGACTTTTGCTCCAAATAAAACATCACAACTGTCACAATTCCAACTTTGTACTTCAAGAGTAGTAAAACTAAATCAGAATTCTGCTAAGTTTGAAGAGAACTATTACAGATTATGTTTCATGCTGAAATTACAATTGTGAATAATTGTAGAAAGAATTATTGAACACAATGATTTCGTGCGTTTTGTATGCGTAGTCGAGCACCTATCACATTTCTAGAGATAAGTGAAAATGAGATCTGGAAAGTAACTAGTAAACAAGTTGCATTGAATCGAAAAACGACGGAATAATCGAGTTTATCTGGGCATATTTTACCTAGTATATGATTTTTTCCCAAATAATTTTCATTCTGCCAATAAATTAATCAAAAACTCGTGGTAATCAAAATCAGAGGAGAAACAAGGGTTGTTCCTAACAGGATTTTTGTGTAAGTATAGTAGGTAGGTAACTATGAAGTTTATTTTATACATTTTTTACTTTCGTTCAAATCAAACTTGATAAAGCACTTTTAGCTCAAATAAACAATTTCAACGTCTTTGAGAAATATTTAAAGGAGAAATTCCGAAAGACCTGGAAATCAAGTTATCGTTTGAAATGTTCTTTGGAGATTCGTTTGAAAGTGGGCGTTTCCTCACTGATTAGGTACAGTATAATATACATTAAAGAATAATTTACTATTTCCGAGTTTGTTCACCTAGTAATGCATTAGATACTATTCTGAAACTATACTTATTTTGACATTCGACTGAAGTATATAGATTGTGAGATAAAAACGCTGCAAATTATTACACAATGGTTTATTATTTTTCTATAGATCACTCGTCTGCAAAGCTACCAACCATCCAACATAAAGAAAAACATCGATCGTATTTCGGTCAGCTTTAATTTAAACGGAGATTAGGCCTCTTTTGCGATTCACACTCGTGTTTCTGATTTCTCGTACCGTAAAACCGTCAAACTTTACCCCACCAGAGGTAACTTTACCCCAAAAAGTGTGAATCTTCAATTGTGACGTAAGCGTGGTAGAACTTAGATAAAAGTTAGCTATTGTATTTTCGTTATACTTCACATCCCATAGAATCGATGCGGCTTGCGATGGCGCCTTTATCCATGTTATCAGCTGTTATCAGTCACAGTTTCCTGTTCAGCTGTTTTTGTCCTGTTTCTTGTGCTCCAAAATTTCTTCCATATCAGGTGTTTAGAGTGGATTTACCAGGCAAGCCCTCATCATATCACTTTCAATATCTTATTTTGAACAAAATACACTAATCAAATTCTCAAAAAAGTGTTTTCTTAGTTATGCCTTTGTTTACCAAAAATTTGATTGTAACTTTACTCCAAAATACGGGTATCTTTACTCCACTATAAAGGTTGGGATAAAGGTAGCCTCACTCATATTTTTCTTATTTAATCTCGAAAAATATTTGAGTTTTATAATTTTCGCAGTATTGAATGTAAGATTTCTAGTGTATCTCATGTTGCAGAAGTAAGAGATGGGGAAAAGAAATGAGAAAAAGCTTGGTACGCGCCCTTACCGTAACTTTACAACAATGATATGAACATAAACGTGCTTTGGTCTCATAAGTTGTGATTTACAATATTATTTAATCGTGGGTTAACTTTGAAATTTACCATTGCAATCCATTTGAAAGTTATCGAATGTGAAACAGACTTTTTCTGTGATTTTGTTAAGTCATTCGTTTATCGTTTATTGTCCTTTAATATTTCTTTACTTGTAGAAAGTTTTGCTCGATTACCTTCATAAGTCTGTCTATACTGGAAGACTGAAATTGTGATCTCTTAACCAAAAATATTGCATTTCAAGCAAATTCGTTGAAATAAATGATCATTGGAATTTATATTTTTCTTAGGTATAACTTGTATTTTTCAAGCTAAAAAGTTCAATTTTTCAGAATATATTTTATAATAATATTATAAATACATAATATTATCAAGTATTTCTGGGGTAATGAATTCAATCCCGACTAGTAACATTGCACCACTGCCCGTTTCTGTAGCGATAACCGTGAGTTTTTCAGAGTGGAGTAAAGATAGACGCACTCGTAGGTAACTTTACTCCAACATTTAAACTATTAAATCTGGGGGTTACAATTATCTGATCAATGAGCTCGACCACTCAAAATGTTCAGGAAGCCCTGAAGATCAATTCACTTATTTAAAAAATCAATTTAACCCATTTCGAGTGGGAGAAATTGTATTTGGAAATGTTTTGGAGCAAATCTTGGGGTAAAGTTTGACGGTTTTACGGTACGTCCAAACTTTAAATTCTCGTAGCGAGCGAACGGTTCGTCCTACAGAGCTCCGCGTGGTCTCAAAAAATTCTAAAAATTCTATAGAATTTTAAATTGAAGGAAAAACAATACCTTTATATCGAAATTTTTCGAGTTAGGGCGTTTTCAAAATTTAAAAATTCAAATTTGAACCCTTGGGAGTGACCTGCATCAACCGAAATCTTCGGGGCACAACTAGACCCCAAATGGAGCCTACATACCAAATTTCATCAAAATCGGTCAATGCTAAGTGGCAAAAGTGCCGCGTACGGCGGACGGCGGACGGCGTACGGCGGACGGCGTACGGCGGACGGCGGACGGCGGACGGACGGCCAAATTTTTATTCGATTTTTGGATTCTACGTACCTTGAAACGTAAACCATCAAATTTTGAGGGGGTGTTAAAAAAAATTTTTTTTTGGTCGATTCCAAAGGTTCATTATTGAAAATAATAAACCAAAATGCGCAATAAATGCTGCTCTAAAATCAGACTTCTTAAAAGATACCTCAGGACAATAAGGGTTAATCAAAGTTTGATCATGGAATTCAAATTAAGAATTAACTCTTAATGTCCTGAGGTATCTTTTAAAAAGTCGGATTTTAGCGCTTCCAGGAACACCAGTTGGTTATATATTTGTAAGCCAGAACCGCTATTTTGGCTACTTTGATACTTCGACGTTTGATTGATTGAAAAAACGCGGAAAAACATCGATTCCGGGGATAGAAATATCTACTAATCATCAAGTATACTAACAAACACTCCCACCTGATGAATAAAAAAAAAAATCTAGTCCAGTTTTCATTTAACAAAGGAAAATCACAAATCTCTCGATCAAAACCAGACATTCTATAAGTAGCATTTAATCTGTCAGAATATCAAAATTTGAGAGACAAATTCGAAAAAACGAATTTTGGGGAAATTAAGGGTCTAAGTACTTATTTGAAAATATAACTCTCAAATTAGGCGCATGAATAAGGTTGTTTTTTATTACTCTTCAATATTACGAGTAATAAATTACTAGGTACTGACCCAGCTAATTCATTGGTGTCACATCATCTTCACATTTTTTGTAAAACACCGATACTCTTCCACTATTATTGTACAATAATTAACGGAATTACTACTGTAATGTATAATCACTCAATCGACTCAAATTGTGACTTGAACTGTTCATTGGTGTATTCTCCGCAGTTATTGAGTTCCATTCTCACGAGTCAGTTCGGTTGATCTTTGTGAAGGGAAGGTCGGCGGCCGTAAGTTCCCAGTTCGGATAGCCAAAGCCCCGCCTTCAACTCCGACCGCATCCCATCTCTTGTCCCGACTGTAGGTAGTCACAGCCGTCTTTGTCCTGAAATATCAGGTACAGGATGAAAAATTAAACAATTAGAATCCAGGCTTATTCGTAATTTGACCACAATAAAATAATTTAATAGATACAAACAAATATTGACTTTTTTATTTATTAAATTTTTTAATACGACATCCAGTTGTCATAGGAGTTTTTTTGGTTTTGAATAGTAAATCTGGAGTTTTGAGGAATCAATGATTGTTTCCTTCAATACTTGATGACTATTCATTCGTTTATTTCCTCGTTTTTTCTTATATTTATTCCACTGTAGATCAGGAACTTGGTTCTCTGGGAATTCGAAGGAGCAGACTTATAATGTTCGTCGACAGTCTTTCGGTTTTGAAAAATTCAGTTAAACTGTTTAAGTGGTACCTAGTTTTAGAGAAAATAAGCTTAGTTTCTACAACTTATCAACTTAATTATTATCCTCAATCCTCAAAAATTAATAAAGGCATTCCTCTCCAACACAACATGGTGATTATTACGTGTGGAGTCTATCATTCTGTCAATCTCAAACACCAAGACGAATTATTAAAGGATTGTTCCCAAATTGCACAGTATTCACTGAAAAAGTTGTACGGTTAATCGTCTTTTCTCCATTCGTCAAATCGACGTATGGAAATACGAAATAGTCTTCTGGATTGAAAAAAGCTTCAAATTTTTTTTGTACTGTTCCGCGCTGATGCCGAATATACTAATCAAAACAAAAACAAATAAGCTGGAGAACAATTCTAATTATATTTAACGTACTTTATTGGAGATTTGGCCGTAACCAGCAAGTCAAGTACAGGATGCGAGCGTTTTCGATCCTACTAGGTACTTTAATATTATCTCGACGGCCTGTTGATGGTGACTTTACATTGAAAGTTCTCGCCTCCTGCACTCAATTTATGCAATAAAGTACGTTAACCATAATTATGTTCTTATAAACAGTGGGGTTTTCTTATAAACATACCTTTGAGGCTAGAGAATATTTGGGCTACTAGAATCTCCCAAACCACCCTACAAACATGGCGGTTTCGAAAATTGTTTATATCAGTCAACATTGTTGTTATTTTCAAAGATCTCAGTTCTACTGTAACAAAATAATAATATGGTAATTTCGGAAATATATGAGGTATAGGTAATCGGGATGTGCTCGAATCTTCCCATTACACATTATTATAACAAGCTTCCTTATTACGTAAAGTGTGGATAATATTGTACTCAATAAACACACTAGCAGGGTAGGAACTACCACTAAAATTATATTCTATTACATTTATACTTCTACTACTACTATATCATTTTCAAGTCAAATTCAACTTTTTCCAAATCAAATTCAACCTTTTCCAAGTCAAATCCAACCTTTTCCAAACCAAATTCAACCTTTTTTTCCTATTATTAGGGAAATTACCAAAAATGCTTGTCTGTGATTGGGGACTGGGCTGAAAACAATACTCCAACGCAGTAAGTAGATACCTATAGGTACCTACCTACCTACATAAAACAAAATCATGTTATATTATTTTTTTTAAATCAACAAAAAATTAATTTAAAAAAATCAAAATTTCTTTGAAAGAAAAACTTTTATCACTTCTTTACATAATTAATGTTTTAAAAGTCTTAAAAATAAAAATCTTACTTGTAGAAAGTCTATCTTCGATTTTTTTTTCACTCAAAATAATGAGGAAAGGGTCTTTTAAAAATTTGAATCATAGATTAAATTTTTTTTAAACTGCTTCTAGGAAAAAGTTGAATTTCGATTGCTAAGGTACATGTGTTATGAAGATTCGGCTGGTTTTCAGGAGAGAGAAAAAACTCTCCCAAATCAACTTTTATGTTTTATTTAAACATTTTTCATTTCCATGCTTTTCAAAACAATGTTTCTCAATAATAATAGGGGCAACGAATAAAAAAATTAAACTATCACCATAGAAATAATGATAACACATGTTGCTTCAGTTTTTGGTGTTCATGTCACTTGTTGACCGAATCAATTAACCATTGACTGAGAGATTATTATGCAAAGGTATTATTCGTTTGCACTTGCAAGTTAAATTCTCTTTGCAATGCTTCCAAATTTTCCTTGCAATTCAAGCTTAAAGCCTGGAAATTGATTAGGGACAATAAATAATCGAATATAAACTTTGAACTGCGCAATACAAACTTTATTTTATTTTTAAATCACAGTTTGAGTAAGTAGTGTTGATTAGGTACCACCTACTTTTAATAAACTTACACTAGGTACTTGGTAAGTAAAAAATTCAAGTCTTTTAGTTGTTGCTTTCTTCAGTCTATTAAGTTATTACTCAAAGTAAACTAAAGACTAACTTATCACAGAGGAGATCACCACTTTTAGACTAGCTGAAGAGACTAGCAGAATTAAAATAAGAAGTAGGTACAATAAATTTTTGGACTCTTGGTCATCTGCGTTATTTCGAATAGGCTACTAAGAAAAAAGGTAACTTAGGCAAACTTTGAAAAGTTTAGGGGAGAAAAGTACTTATGTACCTAATTTTAAAAAATTAAGTTTTTGGAAACAAAAACAGTGTCCTCAAAAAATAAAGAAAATAAGAAACGAAGTAGGAACGCTACTGTTGAGTTCTTGAGGTAGAAGCTCGTTTTGATTTTTTCTTACAGCTTTTATTATCACCAGGTTGTTGGGCAGCTCGTTTCTCAGCCCTCTTCTTCTGTCGCAGGCTTTCTGAGTTGAATGGAAGATTGTCGTAGTAGTGATGGCAATCTGGTGGCATTAGGGGCTTGAGGTCCTGCAGATCTTGCCATTTGTCGTAAGGAAGCTGCAGCAAGCTGGTTCGTTTTGGTTTGAAATTGAAGGGTTTCTCACGAATCAGCTTTTTAAGAGGACGTCCTGGCAGCGGTTGCAGCTCATCATTGAAATTTATTTTGAAATTCACGAAGCCCCCGTCGTACTCCAGGACCCTCAGGTCATTGACAACAGGCTCGTGAGGCCTGTTTGCTCCTGGTCTTATTGACTTGTACACCATGTCTTCTGAGTAGTCGAGGACGAAGTCAGGTCGTAACCAAAAAGCCCTGTAAGGGAACGGCTCTTTCCTCGCCAGAACTGTAAGGGTCATAAGGTTACTTGGGAGGTAGACCTCTTGTTTAGAAATGGCTCTTTCCACTGTTGCATGAACGCTGTCTCCCTCCATCTGCGTATGTCCTTTCTCTAGGTATTTTTGGACGATCTTGACCTGATACTTGACGCTGAGATGGAGGAGAGCATTAGACATGATGGCGTTTCTGTTTTGGTAGGAACAACCATCCGAGAATATAATGATACTGGGTCTGAAGTCTTTGGTCAACAGTTCCTCACAATAATGTACCAAACACGATGCAAAAGTAGATGCCTCCAGCGTAGCCACGGTTTCCTCAAACCAGTAGTTTTGAGCATCGTGTGTTTCCAAATTATAAATTGTGAAATTATGAGTGGTCATCTTTAGCTTGTAATAAGCACTGCTGGCTTTCAACATTGGGAGGCACTGAACGTTCATTAGATCACAACAGAGAGTGTGGCATTCCTTTCTCTCGGCTGATTCTTTGTCCATGGTTTTCTGAAGTCTTGCTTGGTCTTTCCTCGTTACATGCTTTTCATATTTTTCTTTCGCCATCTGTTTATTTTTGAATGCAATGCAGGTATCGCATTGATCCTTCCTTGGTTTGAATACGCTGAAGTTTAAATTTTTCAATATCTCTCCAAACGTCCAACGACTGAGAGGTTGGCGGCCACTTGAAGTGCATTCTTCAATGTATAGTGCGAATAGTTGTTCGACAGAACCAATATCACCTTGTAGGTAAAGTCTGGACGAGTCTTTTCGACTGTAGTGTGACTCAAGGGCAGGTAGTGATTGGACAAATTTTCGGGCAAATCTGCGCTTTTTCAATTGTTCTTTTCTTGAGCCACGATTGGTTTTGGCACTGGTAGATGGTTGAGCGCTGCTATCGTTATTGTTATCCGATAAAGATGACGTTTCTTCTTCATCAAATTGTGGGACCTCTGGCGACAGAGATTTTTTTCCAGGTTTGTGTGTGTGGAAGTAGTTTTTCAACCAACGATCAATTGATCCACGGTTCAATCCAAACGTGCTTAAGAACAGTTCTTTGCACACAGGAATCATTTTTTCTCCCACTTTGAGGTGATAGAAATAGGATAACGAACGACGGCCGCTGAATTTTTCTTTATCAAGTGGTTGTTGGGTGACTAATGTACAAATGTACATCTTCTTTGCTTCCCACGTCATTTCCTTCCAAAATGTTTGGAAGATGGCATTTCTGTCTGCCTCAGGAACTGATTCGCATTGTCTGGTTGACCACTCGATACATTTCTTAGAAGAACACCTCGGTCCCATCTCTCTCGAACTTCTTTTCACGTCCTGAATGACTATGTTGGTTTTCATCTTCTCTGCTCGCCGGAATCCCACATAACTATCGCCCTTCTCTCTTGCAATACGAGCCTTTACTTTCTTTTTCTTTATTTTACCTATCCCTTTTTGTTTACTCTGCTCCTCAGCAATATTTCCGTTCTCCCTGTTTACCTTGCTCAAACACTCTTCCTGACACACCACAGATTCCTGTTCATGTAGGTCATCCACATCTCCCAGAGTACTAATCATTTCAGCTACAGCCGCACAGCCATCATATTCATCAATGTTCCTTTCGTGAACCTGTTCAACTGCTTCAGTGTCAATTTGGTGAACCTGGTCCAACACTTCTACGTCCATTTCGTACACAACATTATTCTCTTCCAAATCTTGAATCCACCCGCTTTCCTCAGTTTTGTCTGGTGTCTCTTCAACCCCATCTTCAGTTTTGTTTCCGTCTTGATCGTGCTTTGTCCCTTCCACTATCACAACCTCATCATGTTTGTCAACCTGGGCCAACGTTTCGATCTCAACTATTTCGTAAACATTCCCTTCCAAATCTTGAATCCAGCCGCTTCCCTCAGCTTTGTCTGGTATTATGTTTCCTTCTTGATCGTCCTCTATCCCTTCCACTTCTTTTTTTCCTGACTCTTCCTGAATCTTCTCCATTTCTTCGTCAATCTCATCGTTCCTCTTCTTTCCATTTCGCAAATGGATTTGCTCGTCAGCTTCTGCATGAAGAAGTAATTCATCTAACTTACATAGGTGTGATGAGTCTTCTGAATCCAATTCGCTGTCTGAATCGAGAAGAGGAATGGAGGTGCGTTCTGTCATTCTTCTCAGTTCTGTAGGACAATTGAAAGGACGTTGATTCAGTTGGCCAGAATTCCAATATTCAAATAGGTTACAATAATTTTGATGGAAAAGATCAATGTGTGGTCTTAACTTATGAAAATCATGATACTTTCATCAATAATTGATGAAAGTATTAGTTCAATTATTGAACTAATGGAACTACACGGGGCAACTTGTGTTATGATGAATGTAAAAGTGAGGCAACCTGTGATATCACCAGGTAGAGTTTTTGTATAGGCATTAAAGAGATTGGGAGCAAGGTAAACTTTTAATTCAACTTTCAAACGATGAAAAATACTTCGGATTTCAAGATGGAATAATATATGAAAAGAAAGGGTACATTAATGAGCTTTTTGATGGAGACAAACTTACATTTTCAGGAGTCATCACACGAGGCAGCCATTTATAATGGAGAAACACCTTGATAACACTTGTTGCCTACATGGAATTTCATATCACCTGTTGTTCAACTGAAAATAACTAATTTCCAGCGCTACCAACAGAAAAACTGATGCCACCACGAGATTCCGCTTGAAATTGTGGATCAAGATCATATAAAACCTCAAAACCCATTTTTTTTCATATCACATGTTGTACCTTAGCCATCGATTTGACTTGGAAAAGGTCGAATTTGACTTGGAAAATGTTGGATTTGACTTGGAAAAGGTTGAATTTGACTTGAAAAAGGTCGAATTTGACATGGAAATGCTATATATAAGTAACATATATATTATTATCTACTACTAATATTAATAATACTAATATTAATATATAATGTTATTATCTACTGCTATTTGAAGGTTCTTCTGGATGTTGAATATGACAGATTTCCTTTATGATTCGTGTTGCTTACTTGTAAAAACTTCAGCTACGTATTATTCAATGTAGGCGATATTGCCTCAAAAATAGTTATAAATCAAAGGTGTTATAGGTACAACAGTGATGAGAGTACAAAATAAGATTTATGATAAGAGTACAAAAGTGATAAGTTTTCATTCTGTAAGGATGTCAGTACGTTGAACAGTTGATGGACTTGTTATTAATGTAAAACACGAGAAAATGTAAAGAAGGAAAAGTGTCATGTTCAATAGGTATAGTGGTTGTTCAGTATCTTTTCTGTACAATCAAACAGTCACGAAGCACAAGAAGTGTGGACTAAAGAAACGTCTTTTTGTATCCAAGACCAATATTGTTTTATGCACAATGTGGAGCGTCCTCATATCCAACGTCAGCTCTATTTTGGGCTCCTAAAAGAGAAAATACACACATCAAGAAAAAATGACCGACCTGTATAATAATGACCGCTTTTTATTACGTGGTAGTTCAACTTGATGAGGTGTATTTTCGGCGGAAAACCCCTAGAATTATACATGAGTTATTCAACTCGAGTGGGCAATTAGCCGCCTCGATCTCCACTCCCCGCTGAGCCGCGGACGTTACTTTGGGAAACGACGATTCGGACATAACGAGGTGGAAATGAGTGGTGACAAACCAGTGTTTAAAGTGACATCTAGATTTCGCTGAAGAGAACTGCGTGCTGCATGAGTCACGGTTCACGTTTTCGTTCGGTGAAACCCGAAGAGCGGTTGATGTGGGAGTTGAAGAGGCCTGCTTTTGAATCCCACGCTTATAGATTCCCTGCTTATACTGGGGGTCATAATAATTTGTTCTATCCCACTCATCCAGGTTGCATTGAGAAGATTTAATTGAGAAGTAAAAATTAAGCCTTCCAGTAGGGTGTGGGCCTGGGTAGAAAAAACTGTTTATTGTTATTTTTAATCTAAGGTAGATCTCATTCTGAGAATTTTGGTACCAACCGCGACCTTCTACCTGGTTTAAATCTTTTCCTATGAATTTTTAGAGTTTCCTCACAGTTGACTGGGGGGTCCCGCCCAGGCGAGAGGGACGCGTGACGTCATAAACGGTCGAAACTTTGAAAAATCATAGAAACAGATCTACTCAAGCTAGAAGCTCGCAGTTGGTGCCAAAATTCTCAGGATGTAGTCTACTTTTGATTAAAAATCTAAAAAAAATCAAGGCACACCCCTTTTTTGCGCAACTCTTTTTTCAAACGAAAAGCTTTTGATCGCTTTAAAATCAGGGATTATTGAAATTCATATAGGTATACTGCTAAGTTGAATGAAACTTACATGGATTAGAATTACTTTCTTCAAGAGCAGCTTAACTTATATCGTTCGTTATTGGTGGATCGAATCTCCATGGACATGTTAGGAAATTCAACCGATAGGTACTGATGTCATAAACCTGCGACCTACATCAACCAAAATCGCCGGGGCACAACTAAAACCCAAATTTCATCAAAATCGGTCAATGCTAAGTGGGGAAAGTGCCGCGTACGGCGGACGGACGGCCAAATTTTTATTCGATTTTTGGATTTTACGTACCTTGAAACGTAAACCAACAGATTTTGAGGGGGTGTTAAAATTTTTTTTTTCTTGGTCGATTCCAAAGTTTCATTACTGAAAATAATGAACCAAAAATGTGTCGCTAGGCCGTGCCAATGGAGATGCTAACACATCATCGAGAAGGTTTACTAAGTCGCTAGTTGTTTAAAAAATCGTACAAGCGCTAAATTCGCCATTAGGTGTAGGTAATGTACCTACATATTTTCAGAAGAAATGCTACGTTGTTGATCACAAAAATTGAAATAAAGCACCTATCAACCAACTTCATGCTAATAAATTATTCATAACATATCTTGTGTGTATTTCATTTCATCATTTTAATTTTCAAATTAAACCTACAACAATGGACATACCCATCATCTATTGATTTTTCCTCTAAGGGAGAAATGGATTTCAGCTCAGTTTGTCTTTCTCTTGAATTCAGAACTTTTCTCGAAGAATTAGCCTTGAATACAGCATAGTTTGAATAAGAGGCGTGATTTGTAGTGTTAACATTAAATAACAGTTTATTGGGGGGATATTCAAGATTATTAGCGAAACTCTTTCCTTTTGGGTTTAGGTGCCTTGAACTGGTTTGTGGCACTTGTAGGTACTTGGTTCAGTTTCCTTTTTGATTCAAGTAACACATTATTCATTTTACTCCGCGTTTACTACACCCCCTCCCACCCATGAAAATATGAAACGTCTCATTTCCATCAACCTATACTTGTATTGTATTTTATATCAACATTCAGGAGATCTTATAATAGAGATGACAACAAGAATCGTGCTCATAAAGTTTCAATAGCAATGTATATTGAAATAAGGAATTTTGACAATAATAAATCAGTGAGAATAAAAACATTTTGCACTTTAGTTATTTATGGTACTTTTTGAATCAAGGTTCATGCAAATTCACGGTATACTAATGCAGCAATACAATAATACAACTTTTTGAGACGGTTTATTTACTGAAAACAGTCCAAATCACACAAATTCAGGGTAACATTCAATTTCCCGATTCAAGGTAGTAGCTTGAATTTCATCCCAACTTTATGTGTAGGTACTGTAATGTAAAGAACCAAAATACCCTCATCTTAATATTGCTGGGCAAACCTAACAAAATTAGAACCCTCACTTCTTCACTAGCAAGCTTTATCAAAATGTAATTTACTGCGGTCAAGATCCGGTTGATTCAGCTACAATATGAAGGATAGATGATTGGATCCAAAATGTTTTGAGGTCACAATCCTCCCTTCCGTTCACACAATTTCTAAACAGATAGTTCTAATTTATTATTGTTTAATAAATGATTCTCAAATATTGCATAGTACCCATCAGAAACTTAATAATTTCTAGATTATTATCATTATCATTCATAACCAAAATCTCATTATAAAAATCAAATCACAATGTATAGGACATTGGTACGTGCAAAGTGATACTGAATTATACTAACTTAACTATTCGAAAATAATAGGTTATTAGCATTTTTGTTTACCACACTAAGTCCTTCCACACTAATTGTGCTCATAACCACTTCCTTCCGCAACCACCAGGATCGCTACGGGCTTAGCGTGATTAGCCCGTGTGCATTTTCCGCGGCGTATCCC
Source organism: Apolygus lucorum (assembly GCA_009739505.2). Lineage (NCBI taxonomy): Eukaryota > Metazoa > Arthropoda > Insecta > Hemiptera > Miridae > Apolygus > Apolygus lucorum. Next base: position 14,153,032 of record CM019182.2, read on the forward strand.
TGTAGTGCCCGTTTAGTAATGTGGTCGGGTCGGCGGCGCTTGGTAGATGACGCTATCTGGCGGCAGACTCTGGCATTAATCCACGTCGCTTCCACTGAATGTAACCCAAAGCCTCGCTCGATCAATCTAAAACCCAACATGAATGTTTAAGTGCTCGCATCGGCCGCCTTTACTTTCATTAGCTCTTAGTTCTCGGCACAAATTCAATATCACGCTTTTAGGCGGATTGACAGCCCAACGGAATTGGATCGATCGGCTTCGAAACGGGAGAGGATGGTTCATATCGTAGCCTTATTATCGTTCATTATTCCCTCCTTTCTGTAATATATCAACTCGTCGATCGTTCGTTTCAACGACATGTTCGAGACGTTGTATGCAATTCGTTCCATGATTACACCGACACAGCTAATTTCACGACACACGTTATCACATAAACTGCTAGGTAACTTGTCGGAAAACTACCTACTAAAGTACTAATCTTCTTCGTTAATTTCGATGATGAAAGACGCGAGGAGAATAATCAGTAATTGATTTTAGGCTAAAGGGAACAGTGGTTTGGTATGATTCTATTCACACCTCGTTCCTATAATTTCCAATCACATAAATTTTGTTCCTCTTAGATTTTCGTAGAGTTAGCTGCTTTTCGATGATTATTACTTTTTGGTCTCATTAGACCTGTTGTTGATACCTTACCAACGTGTTAATATTAGTTAGCTTATAGTAAAATCCACGATTGTTGTTTACTCCCAAAAAAATGTTGTGACTTAAACTAAGTACGACATTATGAAAATAATATCAATATAATAAATTGTAGTTATATATGGAGAAGGAAGCAGTAAGACCCAGTTCTCATTCGTCATTATTTTACTAAGGCTAGCGCTTTCAGGGCAAACTGTGGACCCTTTTTCAAGCCTAAAACAATCATTTATGACGAAGACCAAAAAATAAAAATAAAAAAAAACATTTTGTTTGCCCTGAAAGCGCTAGCCTTAGTAAAATAATGACGAATGAGAACTGGGTCTTACTGCTTCCTTCTCCACATATAACTACAATATGACTACAGCAGGAGTACCTACATAGCAACAAATATAATAAATAATATCGACTCGAATTTTATCAGAACATGTCAACCTGACAAGCGATTACAGAACACAATATTTTTTTGAGTTCTAATAACTTATTGAATTAGGTTTATATTGCAGAAATTTGAATACAACTGGACTCTTATTCAGCCTTAACTAACGAGATGAATCATCCTCTATCTTGACTACATGAATGGTGCCATGTTGCTGACCAGAAATAATTGCGCACTGTTGAATTACAAGGCTGAATGTTTCCGATTTTGAAACGATTTTTTCTTGGTAGATGGCAGCATTTTCGAAGGTCTTTTCCCACAAAGGGAATCTTCGATTTTTTCTTAATCGCTCTAGTTTTCATTGGTCCAAAAAAATGAAAGAGGTGAGAAACTTTTACTGCAGATGAGCTGGCTCTACACCTGCTATTTTATATTTTCTTAATAGGAACCTTTCAAAGTAAGCTGATGACGCTGTAATTAAATTTGTATTAAAAAATTATGATTGTCATACCCTCCCTCAATTTCCTGTTTGAACGTTATTCCCAAGTTTCGCCTAGAACCCTTTTAATTGCAATCATTGTTACTCAAAACATGAAAAAATTACTCCTAAATTCCCTAAGGTTTTAATCCCCGAATGAACTATCAAAACCTTAAAGATTTCGTTACAGATTTCCAATCCAAGTTTTCGGGCTTCAGAAAATGTAAAATCAATAATTTAAACATCATTGTTCGAAGGCGATAAGTCCTTTGGAAACGAAGCCCAAGACCGTCTATCTAGGACTATGCAGGACCAAACTTTCGGTCAGTGACGAAAACTACATCAAAAGATAATCAAAACATTATTATTCCAAGGCGTTATGTGGTGGAGGGTTTGAAAACTAAACCTGAGACAGACAATTAGGCTCCATTCGATCAGGCGAAAATTACAACACATGTTACAGAAGTATATTCAACTCGAAACTGACACCACCTTGTAATTGTCAGTGAGGATAACAAGGTACGAAAATTCATTATAAAGTTTTTGGTTTAGAGAAGTCTTCTTTGGAGTTCAATGTCATTCGCTGAAGCTTTTGATGTCTACAAACAAGGTATAGGTATGTTTGTTTCATAAATATTTCCAAGTCTACCATAAGCCAAATATACAGGTCAAACATCACATGCTACCTGCCAAAATTATCTCATAATAGGAAATTAATGTTGCCAGGGGAATTATGCTGATTTGAGGTACCAATATTACACCCATAATGTCATTGAAAACACATTTTTGAACTTCGTAATGATCACTGATTCGACAGTTTGTAGTGATTGGTCTCATTCGAAAATGCAATGTTTTTTTTTTAAATTTAATTTCTTATTTTATTTAAACTAGGTTCAATTCTTAAGTTGTCGGAATCTCCCAGACAGAATCGACAATAATTTCCTCGTTTGGGTTGGAGGGCGAGGAATATAGGTCAATCCTCCTATATGCTGTTGTCCGAGCGCTTTCGTTTATTACAACATGCTCAGGGTTATCTTACTTATGTAGTTGTCATTTGCTTTTGGCATATACTGTAGTTGTCCACACAATTTTTTCCTCATCTCTCACAATCATGTCAGGTATGCACCTACCTATCAGTTTTTAGACCCTGTTCTTCTTGTTCAGGTTGCTTTGTTGGCTTCCTTATGCACTAAGAAGTTAAATTAAAAAAAAATTACAATATTATAACTCCAAATTATTTTAAAAGTTAACTTCTTAGTGCATAAGAAAGGGTCCAAAAAGTGAGAGGTAGGTGCATACCTAACATGATTGTGAGAGATGAGGAAAAAATTGTGCGGACTATGCCAAAAACAATGACAACTACGTAAGTACAATAACCCTTTTGGATGTTGTAATAAACGAAAGCGCTCGGACAACAGCATATAAAAGGATTGGACTACATTTCTCACCCTCAAACCCTAACAATTGATCATCAATCGCCACAAAACCACAATGAATAATTTCCTCAATGAGATGAAATATTAGGAATTTCTAATTGACGAGGCCATCCTATTCTTAATTACCATCCTCTTCACACCACGCATCTATTTTGTAGTTAGGCGTGTATGTACGAAACATGTAACAAACGGGCATTCGATGTATAACAGCTGAGGTCCACCCGTCTAGGTCTGCAGCTGATGCTCAACGAAGGAATGCAACTTCGTTTGACACGGCCCAACTAATTTGAATATCAGTTGGTTCGAATAATTAATCAACGCTCGAACTCGAGGATTGTTCGCAGAAAAAAAAGAGAGGAAACGAGTTCGGTTTGAAGAGTTCGGTTTTTCTGTATGTGTGTATTTAGGAGTGTCTGTCGACTTCGTGTCTTAGTATGAGTGACCTCGGGAGGACTCTCATTGGTTGAAGCTTCTTCGGGAATACACTTGAAAAGAGAACGAGAAAAAGCCCAGTGATCAATACCATGAGAAATCCCGGGGTGGCACATTGTCTAGTTTGATGTGTACTAATGTAGGTACCGCCACCTGGCCGCTCCCTTCAGCTGCACCCTCCTCGAGTCCGCCATTTGTTTGGTTTCGTCAGCGGTCCCCCCTGAAGGTTCGTTTTTCCCTCACTCGGAAGACGAGAGAAAACTTCGAGAAAGAGATAACTATACCTTCTCAGTATAAATAGATATGGAACCAACGAAGAGAGTCGAGATTATAAAAAAGAATGACAAGGGTTTTTAAGAAGATGAGCGTTTGAATTCATGTAAAATACCGATTTGTCATCGAACTACGAAGTCTCTCGGCGAAAGGGATCGTCAGAGGTATTTGAAAAAGGAATGAAAAAATGAGAAAAAAAGGGTACGCCTTTTTGGATGGCCGTTGAGGGACTTGGTTTCCTTTAGAAACCTTTCTTATCGTTGTGTGGTGAAGGGATTGATATTTAAATACTTCTAAGGTCCTTTCGGGAGAATGACTGATTGGTTGAATTAGTTGGGAACTCTTGGGCGGATAAAGACGCCAAAAACTCGAAGAGGGAGGGACAGGCGACTCTAATGCAACGCGTGAGAAACGGGTTTCGGACGACCGATTATTCTGAAATCGTTGAATCGGGAATGACAAATTCGACGTCTTTCAGATTCGAATCGACAAATATAAGATGACTCAACCAAAGGTTGAATGAAAATTCAATGAAGTTATGATCTTTCTCTGGAGAGAAAATAAATCGTTTGGCACAAGCACAACATGAAACGTTACTTACGTTATTATGAAATGTTGATAACTTTGAATTCTCGCATTCGAACACGACAGATCGTGATCAACCGTTTTAAAACCCTTTGGAATGATTGTCATACAAATAATATCACATTACTGGCTATCTCATACTCAGAAAGGATTTTTTAAATTTAATTTTATGTTTATTTTAAAACAATTTTTTTAATATGAATTTTTAACTTTTTTACTAATGTTTTATTTTGCTTATTGCAGCGATGAATATGTCACATAAATTTAAAAGTATTTTTCATTATTCATGAACGTCTAAATCAAGGCATTTCGAAGTAACTATTTTGCCATCCTGCTCGTACGACTAGACATTTTATAATTTTTTCTGATAAACTATTTTTGGACTTTAACCACACCTGTACAGTTCTAAACGGTGAATGAGAGAATCATAAGAACAGATCACGACTAGATTTAATCCATTTTCTCACAACTTGGCCCCTTTTGGTGACCATCGTTTGGGAAGAATTTCACTGGAGACTCTGCCCCAAATTATTATGAATGATAAATATGTGTCTGATGTCTGATGTATGGTGTCTGATGGTCTGATGTGTCTGATGATCTGGGATCAATTTGATTCCAGAACGACCTGTGGAAAGAAGATTCACTGTCGTATTTTTGATTAGTCTCTCAAGTGTGATCAGAACTTGATTTCGAATCCCCAATACTAAAATATACCTGAATTGCTGCTACAAGAGTGATGGTAATTTATTTGTGACCAAGAAGACCTTCATTCCATCGAAAAACGTGTTTTACGTGATTTACTCATAAATTCCCAGGCTGATAAGTAAGTTTTTCGACTTACTCGATGTTTCCTAGTTTCTTAGACAATTGCGTAAGTGCATTATGGGGTTTAGGCTTACGGGTAAATGTGAATGATTAATTCCAATGTTTGAGGAAAGAGATGATACGTGCAACTGAATGAGGTGTTTTCTGGTAAAATAGTTTTATGGTAAATGGCGAATGGTCTTTCAATACAAACAGCTTAGTAATAATAATAATAATGTAATATTTTTACAATTCTTTTATTAGCCTAGAATGTGCCAAAGTACAAACTATTAAGTAGGGTAGGAGGAGGCTCAGACTTTTCTAAATCGTAACGACTAGATTATTCAAAATTATGGTAAGTGTAATTATCAGATGAACTACATGACTACATGATTGATTTACGTATTTAAGGCATATTATCCTCGTGAAGTACAAAATACGGTAAGTGAAGTAAGTAAAAGTAGAGTAAAGTAAAGTAGCTTGGATTTTCGTCCATTCCTGCCATCGCAGAGCTCTTCAGCTGTCTTCCGAAGGGAAGATCAGATTTTGTTCTGATGATTTCGCTCTTGGCTTCCCATTGCCTCACCATCGTGGGTTAGATGAGGGGGGGGGGGAGAGGCCGGCTGCCGTGGCGAGACCCGAACTCACGGCACGCCGTAACGAGCACGGTCACTGCTGACCCCAACAAAATACAGTACTTGAGTCAGTAAACATAGTAAGTTGTAGTTCCGCATAATTCTCTTACATTTTAACGTGCCCGGGTAAATGCTGGATGCATAATGAAAAACGAAAACTCCCCTCAGGAGAGGTTCCAAATGAAATTTGGAACCTCAGGAACAAGTTAGATAGAATTGAACATGATCGAGTACACAAGGAGACCTTAAGAAGGCCACATAATGGACCTGCTTTCTGAGTGCCAAATTGGATGTTGGGCGCCCTCTGGCCTCCTACCTTGAGTCCTTCAACTCGAGTCACGACTATGAATTCTGCCCTGAATAAACAAGTACTTCGATCCCAAGCAGAACCCTCGTAAAATATTTAATATTTTAAACGATTTTGTACAATAAAATGTTGCTTGATTGATTGACTATTTCGGATCCTTGACTCGGTTTTGACGTTAGGCTGAATAGGCTCACTAGTCAACTCTGAAACTAATGGCTTCCTCCAAGTTTGTTATTCCACGTAACTAATACGAGCTTCTCCTGCTGTTACTAGCTTCGTTTTTGATGTCCGAAAACCCGAGCTCCGGTTCCCACCAATATTGAATATTCATTACCCATTTCTCCTTTGGGGAAAGAAAACAGTATCGAAACCCACCTTTTTTTTCGGTCCAACCGTCTAAAGCATATTCCTAGTACATGCGGCCGAAGGTTGTCCCGCATTTGTTTCTGAAACCTTCCCAACAGAGGAAATGAAGTTGTGACCCGGACGGTAACAAATGCCGGCTGTCCGACGAGCGCCTACCTCGAGATTTGTCATTAGAAGTCCGTGGGTCCCGCTTCTCGTGAAATCCCCCGCTTCTCTTCTTCTCTCAGCGGTTGTTCGTATGCGTTTGGGACAATTGGACAGACGAAGGGAGGAAGAGGGGTCAAGAAATGTGGATGAAGGGGTGTTTTGGGCATCGAGAAAGATAAAAAATGTGTCGCTACAGTGAAAACTGGGGGAGGACTTGGAGGGTTTTTTTGGTGAAGCCATTGCTCCATACATCATGCTGTCGTTAACACGCTGTTCGTTTCTGCTGGTTGTCCGGTGGATATCTGTATGATATTCATCCTCTTTATCAACCGTCGCACGCATTTTCTTGAGTAATGAGCTCCGTCAACTAAAATCTCAAGATCTCCATTCAAGAACAGCCCCACTACATACCTAACAGCTGAATTACCCGTAACTTGGCTTAGATTACTCATTTCCCTCACTATTTTGCGTGAGAGAGCACTCAATGGTTGTGAACCACTAAACCGACAACCATCATTATTCACACGGTGCCGAAATCCCCTTAAATTTGTTTTCAGTACATATAAATGTGTTGATCAAAACCAGTACAGGCTAATAGTGGTGATCCTTCACCATTAAATCGAAAGGCTGGATGACGATTCAGGTGTAAATCTGTATCAATCATATACTATTGATCAACAATTATGCCTCGTATGAGGCCTTTTTTGGTCATTCAGATGAGTTATTACGAAGTGATTAAACAACTCATTAAAGAGCCTTCTCTACGAACTCAATATTGCATATTCATCAATTTAGCTGATCAGCCAGGGTTCTCGAAACATTGTGATAATGAGGAATTTCACCATGTCGGAATTTCCTATTTTTGACCCCAAAATCAGGATCCATCTACACGCTAATCTGGTCAATCCTAGAAAATTTCATCAAATTCGGATGAAAAATGTAAATGTTATGGCTGTTACAAGGATTTTACGTATGCGCATGCGCAGAGGCTTCTGTAAATTTTAAGGCCTTGATTTCCATTGGGGACCATCTACAACCTAATCCGCGTAATCCCTGAAAATTTCATTGAAATCGGATGGAAAATGTAGAAGTTATGGCCGTTACAAGGAATTCACGTTTGCGCATGCGCAGTCGCTTCTATCAGTCCGAGGATGATGATTTTAGTCTACACACCAACCCGCACAATCCCTGAAAATTTCATACAAAATCGAACAATAACTTTGTAAAGTTATGCGTGTTACAAGGAATTCATGACAGACAGACAGACACACAGAGACGGAACCAAAATTGTTCAGAAAGGTCTAAAACGCAAAACGCGAGTGAAAATTTCGATTTTGGAGAACTTTTTTTTTCGTCCTTGAAAAGTGAAAAAAAAGTTTCCGCTACCTTGTTAGACTCGGAAGCAATAATAATAATAATAATAATAATAATAATAATAATGGAAATCGATTCTACAACTTGTATGTTGTTGTGCTCCGAAGCTTTTGGTTGATGTCAGTCACTTCTAAGGGATGAAAATTAAGGTTTGAAATTTTCAAGAGTGCCCTAGCTCAAAAAATCTTGGAATAAAAGTATCGTTTTTTCACAAATTTCAAATAGTATTGGATTTTTAGAATTTTTTGAGACCACCCGGAGCTCTGTAGGACAAACCGTTCGCTCCCTACGAGAACTCAAGGCTCGGACTTACTATGAATCAGGAACGAGCATATGAATCGCAATAGACGTCAGATCTTCGTTCACATTTTAGCTGACCAAAATGCGATCGTAGTTCGTTTCTTCGAGTTGAAGTAACCTGTAATCAAATTTCCTACTAATTAAAGCATGATAATAATGGGGGATGCGCCTGATTTAAAAAAAAAAAATTAATCAAAAGTAGACCTCATCCTGAGAATTTTGACACCAGCCGTTCTCTATTTGGATGAGTAGATCTTTTTCTATGATTTTTCAGTTTCGAATGTTTATGACGTCACGCGACCCTCCCACCTTGGCGGGACCCTCCAGCCCTCTGTGACGTCATAAACATTCGAAACTTTGAAAAATCATAGAAAAATGTCTTCTCACGCTATAAGGTTGCGGTTGGTGTCAAAATTCTCAGAATGAGGTCTAGTTTAGATTAAAAATAACAATAAACAGTTTTTCCGACCCATGCGCACGCCCCATTCCTAATAATCCCTGTTCCTTCGATCTGAGTGTGAAGCATTTATTCCTTCCAAATAAACTTGATTGTAAAGTAGGTAGGGATGGCATCGATATATCGATATATTAAATATATCGATAGATTACGGTTATTACTCGATCTGAGGTTTTCAAGGAAGAAGAATCCGATTTCGAACTTCAATTTCCGAATTGTATGAAGAAAAGTGTCCAAAAGTCGACCAGAGGTGTCCACTTTGTAGGCATTAAGCCGCCCCCTCCGCCTCTCGGGGGTGGAACGTCGTGACAGATGGACTTATTTGGCAGTCGATCCATGGAGTCTGGTCCTCCTCAACTGATGACCCCCGCGCCGCCTCCAATAAGCCACGTCTTCTTCCCCGGGGGCGGGGGTTCTCGGCGGCCGTCGTTGGTAGTGCCGTCATGCCCGCTGTTTGCCTATTCTCCGGCTGCTGCGGTAAGCTCTTCCCTCCCCGCTTCTTCCCCTTGCGCGAGGTGATACCGGAGGCGGACGACCGAGGATTACCGGCGGTTGGTGATCGTGTTCGGACTCGCTACACTCGACCCTAATCCTCCCGACTCCCTCAGTTTTTTTCCCCTCCTTATTTTGTAAAGTCGCCCGCCTCTCACCTACTCTCTTCTCATCTTCTCCATTGAGACTTTAATCCCTTTCAAGAGCTGTCCAGCATTTTGAGGGGTAAACGATTAATCTTCAGGATTATTTGGTCTTGCACTCTCCCTATATGTAGACTCCATATAATTTATATAATAACTTTATACCAGAGATGGGAGAATTCTTATTCATAAATACGATTATGAATACGAATACAGGTATGAATATGAATACTAATACAGTCGTATTCACACTTTGTATACGATTTTCCCCCGTATTCGTATTTTGAATACGATTTTATGATTTTTCAATAATTTCCCTAAAAATCGAATTTTTTTACGATTTTTCCTGGAAATCATACTTTTTTAATGATTTTCTCCCGAACAATGGACATCTTTACGACCTAATATTGTCAAAATAATCAATCAAAATTCGAAACGCTCACCAATAATTGGTGAGAATTATTCTTATAGGATTTTTCTTATTATTATTATTAAGAATTATTCTTATAGGATTTTTCACGCAGAATCGAATGAGACCAACCCCGGGTCGCTACGACCAACCAAATAGAAAGTACGACGAAATTTCCGCTTAAAATCGTATTTTTTACCAATATACACTGAAAATCATTTTAAAAATTATGATTTTTACCGGAATTTTGGTTGTATTTATTCCCTGAGATTCTCAAAATAATCAGTAAAAATTACGGTAAAAATCAGAATTTTTTAAATAATTGTTAGCGAATATCGTTTTAAAAAAATACAATTTTCAGCTGAAATTTCGTCGTACTTTCTACTTGGTTGGTCGTAGCGACCTGGGGTTGGTCTCATTCGATTCTGCGTGAAAAACCCTATAAGACTTAGTGAGCGTTTCGAATTTCGATTGATTATTTTGACAATATCAGGTCGTAAATATGTCCATTGTTCGGGAGAAAATCATTTTGAAAAAGTATGATTTTCAGGGAAAACTGTTTAAAAAATTCGATTTTTAGGGAAATAATTGAAAAAAAACGTCTGCAAAGTGGGTGTGGCACATAGCTTCCTCGTATCCATAACCCGATTGTATAGATGATCCGATGCATACTAATTAATCTCAAAACATCAAAACAAGTTAATTTGTAACATCCCTGAAAATTTCATTGAAATCGGACGGAAAATATAGAAGTTATGGCCGTTACAAGGAATTCACGTTTGCGCATGCGCAGTGGCTACTATCAGTCCGAAGGTGATGATTTTCATAGGGGACCGTCTACACACCAACCCGCACAATCCCTGAAAATTTCATTGAAATCGGACAATAACTTCGTATAGTTATGCGCGTTACAAGGAATTCATGACAGACACACAGACAGACAGACAGACAGACACACAGACACTGAACCAAAATTGTTCAGAAAGGTCTAAAACGCAAAACGCGAGTGAAAATTTTGATTTTGGAGAACTTTTTTTTTCGACCTTGAAAAGTGAAAACAAAGCTTCCGCTACCTTGGTAGACTCGGAAGCAAAATCATAAAATCGTATTCAAAATACGAATAGGGGGAAAGTCGTATACAAAGTGTGAATACGATTGTATTCGTATTCATATTCATACCTGTTTTCGTATTCATAATCATAAAATCGCAGATATGATTTGTATTCATAATCGCATTTATGAATAAGAATTCGCCCATCTCTGCTTTATACACAGCTCTTTCTTTGTGTTTAGGAGTGTCTTTTATACAGAGTGTAAACAAAACAGGTCCTCCAAACCAGAGATAGGCGTAATCATAATCGCAAATTTCGCTGTAATCGTACGAAAAGTGTATGTTTACGCTGTAATCACACGGAAATCCTATGATTGCATTCGTATTTTCAAGGTCATTAAAGGCACGCAGGACGTCAAAACTGTCCTTCGTATATTACCGTAATAGATTGACCTCCTGTGTACCTTCAATGACCCTAAAAACACGACTGTAATCATACGATGTTCGCAATGATTACGATCCGTATGATGATCATACATCACTGAGCTAGGGATGTCCCCAAAGTATCGATACGCACCAGAGAGATGTACCCCAGAGAGATGTAAAATGGCCAAAACATTTGCCTAGAACTATCCATAGAAGGTTATATTGATGTATACTTATTTTAGGTAGATAAAAATTAATTAAACCTTTATTTTAAGGTTTTCCAGTTAAAAATGAAGATTGTTAAGATACGTTCACAGTAGATGGTCCCCTATGAATGGGAAGGTGGCCCCCTTCGAATGGGAAGGTGATCCCCTATGAATTGCGAGGATGGTTCCCATGAATGTGGAGGATGGTCTCCAATTCTTAGGGGACCATCGTACCAATTCATAGGGGACTAACCATATGAATCCTACCAATTCACAGGGGATCATCTACAGTGAACTTGTGAATGGGTACCTAGTTAAAAAACCTTTTGGGGAACTCCTAACTTGAAGATTTTGCCACATATGTAGCTGAATGTGCATTGCTACCTGCCGAGCTATCGGCAGCTGAAACGTCCAATTTCTCAAGAACTACTGATGCTCTCGAATGTTTCCAAGCTGCATTCAAGGACGATTTTTAATCTCCTCACATCACAGCTACCTTTCTGTAGGGGTCCGGTGTGGCTGTGGTCGTTGGGGTTTCGATGTTTGGCGGTGGACTTTGGACCGACTTTAGCGGGGGTCGTGGGTTCAAGGCTCATCGCCGGCAGCGTGCGTTTTTCGGCGTCCGGGGCCCCCGTCACCCCCCTCGACCCAACACAGGGCGTTGAGGCCAATGGGAAGCCATGAGCGAAATCATCAGAACAAATTCTGATCTTCCCTTAGGAACCTAAGGGAATCTCCTAAGAATTGGAGACCATCCTCCACATTCATGGGAACCATCCTCGCAATTCATAGGGGACCACCTTCCCATTCGAAGGGGGCCACCTTCCCATTCATAGGGGACCATCTACTGTGAACGTATCTTAACAATCTTCATTTGTAAATGGAAAACCTTAAAATAAAGGTTTAATCAATTTTTATCTACCTAAAATAAGTATACATCAATATAACCTTCTATGGATAGTTCTAGGCCAATGTTTTCTTTACTTTGGTTTTAATATAATAAAACCATAAAATAAGATACTAAGAATTTGATTTTGGAAATTTCGAAGTCAATTATTCTAGAGGCTGTGAAAGGTTTTAAATTTCACGTTTAAATAATGTGACAAGAACGCTTGAAATAAACAACCACTTACATTATGTTTAATGACAATTGTGATATATCGTGTAAAAAACGCATAGTCCCGTAAATTTGTTTTGACTGGTCGAATCAAGTTTAGCCACACGAAAGTTTATACAATCTTTATTTTGAAATGAAAAACCTTCAATTTGACGAGGAAAAGCTATATAAGTAATTAAAACACACAGAAGGTTTTATCGATCTATAATTAAACACACCAAAATAATCACAATTGAGATCACGTATTTTTTGGATGACTCAAAATCTCCCGCTAATCCACCCCCGGTTTCCAAGAGATCCGTCCCCGCTGTAACCCCTGCTGATCGGCGAGGGCCCTTCGAGGCAGGAGATCGAACGCCGATCGTTAACTCATTAATGGCTGACGTTAGGGGATGAGCCTCTTCGCTCGTTTAATCTTTCTTTTGAGAGGATTTGATGTCTGGGGGTCTCGGCTGCTTGCGGCCATCCATCTTTGAGGTTTTTCCTTCTTTTTCCCGCCCTCCCCGGATCTGCCCTTTTCCAACGTTCCTCCGAGCCTCGCTCTCTCCTCACCACCGAATTCGCTTTTCCTTTTTTTCGCTTTTCTTCCTCCGTATCCCAGCCGACCCCTCGCTTCCTCCAGGAGCTTCCTCGTTTTCTTTTGTAGCGAACTCACCCTCCCACTCCTTAGGTTGATGGGATATGGACGAGGAGGAGGGGGGAGAGGAGGCGGGGACGGGAGGAGGCGGGGAAGGGAGGAGGAGGGTTTGGGGTTTGATCCATCGCTCTTCCCCTTCATCCCTAGGGAGTGGTAATCAACCCCTTGAAGGGTGAGCGTTTCTTGTAATTGATCGCACCACTTTTCAACTCTCTTTTCTCCGCTTTTCAAAGGAGGGGGAAAAAGAGTTCACTATAACTTTCCATTCAATCTCGTATTGTGAAACTGTCTGCAACATAATGTGATCCGCCTCCATACAATCAGGATCCCGTACAAAGTACTGGTAGATCTGAGAAATGATACCGATTCTTGTTTTGTTCCCTGTTTCTTGTTGCTTGCGCGACTCGAGGAGAAACAGACTAACGAAGATAAGCCTTCACTCGACACAATCTAGGAGAAACAGTTTTACAGGGAGAAGCCATCACTCGACACAATCATCGAGAAACAGTTCAACAGGGAGAAACAATCATTCGATACAACCAATGAGAAACAGTCTAACAGAGAGAAGGCGTCACTCAACACAACTAACAAGAAACAGTCTAACAGAGAAGCCATCAATCTACACAATCAGCGCAAAACAGTCAAACAGAGAAAAGTCATCACTCAATACAATCAACGAGAAACAGTCCAACAGAGAGAAGGTGTCACTCAACACAACTAACAAGAAACAGTCTAACAGAGAAGCCATCAATCTACACAATCAGCGCGAAACAGTCAAACAGAGAAAAGTCCCTCAATACAATCAACGAGAAACAGTCTAACTGAGAGAAGCCTTCAATAATACAAACAATGAGAAACAGTCCAACAGAGAGAAGGCCTCACTCAACACAACCAACGAGAAACAGTCCAACAGAGAAGCCTTCACTCTACACAAGCAGCGCGAAACAGTCAAACAGATAGGAGCCATCACTAATACAACCAACGAGAAACAGTCTAACAGAGAGATCCATCACTCAACACAACCAGCGAAAAGCAGTCCAACAGAAAACCCTTCACTCTACACAATCAGAGCGAAACAGTCAAACAGCTAGGAGCCATCACTAATACAACCAATGAGAAACAGTCTAACTGAGAGAAGCCTTCAATAATACAACCAATGAGAAACAGTCCAACAGAGAGAAGGCGTCACTCAACACAACTAACAAGAAACAGTCTAACAGAGAAGCCATCAATCTACACAATCAGCGCGAAACAGTCAAACAGAGAAAAGTCATCAATCAATATATTCAACGAGAAACAGTCTAACTGAGAGAAGCCTTCAATAATACAACCAACGAGAAACAGTCCAACAGAGAACCCTTCACTCTACACAATCAGCGCGAAACAGTCAAACAGATAGAAGCCATCACTCACTACAATCAATCAGTCTAACTCACCCTACCCCGGCCCGAGGGGTGAGGGGAAGTACCTCTATTATGAAACCACCAGCTCAATATAGAGCCAAGTGGGGTGCGTCTGGTGACACCACGGTGTACCCCTACCGAGATGCCCAACTTCGAGTCACTTTTTCCTACACCACACCCCTCGCCATGTCAAGGTTTCAGCCATCAACATCAGCCTGATTCCGCTTGTCATGTCGTCATAATAAGTCATCATACTTTCTTATCTTAGCCCGTCACACAGTGTACTGGAGACAAGTTAACAGAAGAGAAAGCTAATGCCACCCATAGAAATGTTTGAAACCCAGTATATTATTGATAATCGCTTCTATTTTATCATACATATCGAGAATATAACTAAATGTTATCAAATTAATTACTTGAATGCGGCCGGTAACGCCCCAAAGAGAAAAATATGTGTTAAACAAGGTGACTTGTTGCGATGAGGTTGGGAACAAGCGATCATGAACGCGATCTGTTGCACTCATCTAGAACTACGTCCTGGAGCTCCACCAATCAGAACGCTTCTGGGGCTCCCAGCTTCAGCCCAGTGGCCCGTCAGGTCTGCTCCATGTCTAAGCTGCCATCAAAAACTTGGACATCTAGGAAAATCTAAGATCTGTCAGGCTTGACAGCAATATGTCAGGCTCGGCATGATGTCGTGCTTCTTACCCTGGTCACTCAGCATGTGATACAATTTATCCCTCGGAACATCTTAGCTGCTATCTGCTTAGTGATCACATCATGATGAAAGGTGAAGCCCCCTTGGGTCCATGGACACTGCTGCACCCTGCATGATACAGGCGTTCATTTCCACCCCGACAAGCAAGGCATAGGGTGCTTACCATCCCACGGCTACTTCTTGAACGTCGCACAGCCCCTGGTAGTGTTGCCACCACTGGTGTGAAAATTCACCATTGGTGTGAAAATTCTGGTAATCGCGGGCCCAAATGACCTCAGAAGCCCAATCTACCCATTGGAATGAGATGAGGCTTTTGAAGCACTGTCGGACTTCTCCACCATCCACTGACTCATGTGGAGCAGCAGCGAACTCAGCAGACGAACTGGGGTTTGGAGCAGATGGCTGCTCGGCCGCACCATGCTTACTGCTGCCTGATCAAGATCAGCAGCAGCTCGAGCTACCTCCAGCTACCGCTAGCAGGAACTGGCGGTGCGGTGAAGAGATGGGAGAAGATTGACCGGTGCGTGGATGTATTGTTTTCTCTTGGAACACCAGGTGAGAACTTCATCCTTCAATGCGTACCTACTTATCATCCTATCTGAATACGTTGTAATTATTAATTTCTCCCTTTTATTGGTTTGCCACCATCAATTTTAAGAGGGGGTGGGGGGATCACTATTTCTTGGCCAATATAAATAAATAACATAATAAATTACATCGAGTGGAAAAGTTTTTTCGCTCACCAACTGGTATTTATTGACCTAATGCTCATCCAATGGGAATGCATGCATTACTAAACAATATGTTTTTTGTTAATTTCGTTTTCATTTCATTGGATATTTTAAAATGATTTATTATTTGTTTAGAACAGTTCACCCACCTATTGAACGTCTGCATTCATTTTATGGTTACTGAACAAAGATGCGTGATTCGGAATTCGTGACTAATACAACCTAATACGTCAAGGAGAGTTTTAAAACGCCGAGGAAGATGAGTTATCGAGGATAATTCATATTATTATTTAAAAGGGTTCCTCGGTTCCAAAGCACTAAGGACCAAGTTGTGTAGACGGTGTTTATAGGATTTCGTGGGAAGGGAGGACCGCTCCCTTTTGTTTTCTAATCGAAGAGCCAACTTGCGTTTTAACCCTCGGCAAGCGTCTCCTGGGAGGACAGGACATGGAGTGGAGGGGACCTGGCAGGGGATGATTCGGATGGGGGAAGATGGTTCTGAGGTGGAAGTCGAGGGAGTCCCATGTAGCGGACATCAGTCATGACTCACCCCACCCACATCCATCAACTGAACAACAACTTACATACCAATACAATAACCACCCCCTTTTCCAGGACCCTTCGTCTTCTTCATCAAACATGCACAACGAGGAGCCAAAGTCATTCTTCCCCGTGGCCCCCTTTCATGCTACTACATTGTATTGAAACTTGAATAAATACCTCCACCCCCGCTTTTGTGATCCACGATCCCATCATTGTTCTTCAGTAGCTCCGTTGATATGATATTTCAAAATAAATTAATAATAATTATGAACGAGTCACGAAAGGTTGAAGAAATTCTTCTATAAAGTAATAATATACATAGCCATGTCTAATTGAGTCGCTGATACGTCTTATTCTTAAAGTACTCCCCAGTTTCCTCTTTGTGTTTCCATTATGTTAGCCGCTGACACAAACGCATCAACGAAAAAGTTACATCGATGTTGGAAGCACCTTTTCTCCTTCAAAATCGGTTAACACAGCGAAGTTACTTGGCTACTTTCCTGATGACGTCACGAATCGATGTTGAAACCCACGTCAAATGCAACAAAAAATTCATGCTGACTCTTATATAAGCATTAATAGGTGCATAATATGCCTGTAGGGGTGTCTTAACCCCTTCAGCCCCCATTTAAATTTGACCAAGATATAATTATTTTGCTGATTGAAACTGATTAGGGGATGATTCACGATTTTTTTCAGATTTTTATTTTTATTGGGTCATTGAGTAATAAAGTGGGTTGTATAAGATAAAATCTGAGAGGTTCCATCAATCACAAAATATTCGTGGGAGTGAATAATAAACATTTTATTGATATGAATTATTTATTAATTAATCTTTCAGCTTGAAGAAATCGACATTCACAGCCCACATAAATGAGGCACTAAAAATCATAGTCTGGGAAAAATTCCAAATCACAAATCAAGAAGTAGAAACTACTGAAAACTAAGTACTGAACTAACTAAGCTATACTTATTTACACAGTCCGGTGAAAATACTGGTTTTTACTGAGTGGAACTGGCGCAGGAGAAATTTCGACTCTTATTCAGGCACAAGTGAACCAATTGTTGGTTCAACCCATCCCAAACTCACCTTTAGCCCATCCCCAACCCTAAACTCGTTTTCCCGAATTGCGTCTGAAGACACAAACATATTTGCAAGCTTTCTCAACCATTTTGCAAAGGATTGAGAAGCCTGTAAAGTTATGGGTTGTATACAACCCATGGGGTCTGAAGCGGTTAAATTGAACTATTTTCGTACCCCTCCTCAAATCTGATAATCAATTTCGATACCATTACTTCTCGACCTTCTCGTTCAAAATTGAATGACACAGCGAAGTTATCTGACTGCTTTTCACATGACCTCACGGATTCGTGATGACATTATGAAAATACCAAAATAACTTCGCTGCGTGGACAAATTTCGATCGAGAAGTAATGCTTCCAACATTGCTACCTAATATTTACGAAAAAAAAGGAAAATCGTCGCGTCATCATAAAAGTATCCAGATAAATTCGCTGTGTGAATTGATTTGGATCGAGAAGTAACGCTTCCAACATTGCTACCTAACATTTAGAAAAAACTTCCATCAAGTAGGTAAAAAGTAGAAAGGTAGGAATAGGACCATTGATTTGTTAGTAACACTGATTCTTGTCCAAAATTGGGTAACTTGATAAAATTATCTTATTTCATGAATAATTTGCTTCCGAGTCTACCAAGGTAGCGGAAGCTTTGTTTTCACTTTTCAAGGTTTAAACATCGATATTTCCTCTAGCATTTTACGTTTCAGACCTTTCAACAATTTTGGTTCCGTGTCTGTCTGTCTGTGTGTCTGTCATGAAATCCTTGAAACCGGCATAACTGTACGAAGTTATTGTCCGATTTCGATGACATTTTCAGGGATCATGCGGATTAGCGTGTAGATGGTCCCCTATGAGGGTAGTGGAAGGTACTTAGAGATTGATGTTTTGAGATTACCCACTCTGCATCTAATCTATACAATCGGGTAATCGATACGAGGAAGCTGTGTGCCACACCCACTTTAAAAATGAATTCATGAAATGGATCAAATTTCAAATGTAGGGTAGGTACTTGAAACGCAGGAATGGTAAAATAATTATGTTTTCGACCTTTAGGTCACTTTTCCTACATTTAAAACTTGAAATCGTAAAAAAAATCGTGTAATCAGAATAGTTTAATAGAGTTTTCCAATTTTGGTCTAAAATCAGTTCTATCAACAAATGAACGGTGCTCTACCGACTTATTGATGTTTCTATTTCTCACTTATTTGTCGACCGAAAATTTATTACTTATCATTCCTGCAATTGGAGAACTAGCTCAACATTTCATGACGTCATCAGACAAGAGCTATGTTGTCACATAACTTCATCATGCGAACCATTTATGTGATGTGAGCAGTGCTACCAACATCACACCCGTCCTGGACTTAAACATTTTTGTGTGTGTTTTTGGCAATTCTCTTGACCCAAGTGACTCATAGACTACTTCCTTCGGCTACCTTAGTAGTCACGGAAGCCATCTGTTACTCCACTAATATTTTGAATATTCAGTAACGTATTCCCGTTCTAGAATATTTTCGTTTCACACACTTTTATACTACAGTTTATCGAATTGGAGCGTGACCAACGGACAGCGCGGAAGTTTCCATTCGTCACGCCCGTCCCTTAAAATCCCCCAAAAAACTGGAGGGTCGGAAGCTTCATAGAAATATTCAAAACCATTCACAACCAACACATTTCAAATTCGGTAACACATGCGAAAAATGAAGTATTTTTGAGGATCGTGAAAAAAGCGAGACAATGACTTTTGTAAAAACTCGTCGGTCATTACGACCAAAGCCGTCCCTCGGCTATTCACGGCTGCTCGGGTAGCTTTTGCGATGATTTATTTTCGTTCCTCGTCCGAAACGGCTGACATGACTTGACCGGTAAACAGCAGGGTACCTTCGGAGTTGTCTTTTTCAAACAATTTCGGTTGCGCAACGCTTTCGCAAAAATCCCTCGGAGGAAAAATCCTTCAGACAATGAGATCCCTACCTGGCGAACTTGGGTGTGGGATGTTAGAAAATACCCGTGTCGAATCGACTCACGTAATAGTTGTGTGGAGGAAAAAAGTCAGGCGGTTGTGGCGGGGTTTTGTAGTGGAAAGTTGAAGTAGCAGGTCGTAATGAAGGAGTCGTGATTACTTGGTTTTCTACCTTTGTCGACTACTGATTCTTATTCAGGTGCGTATGACTCAGGTAGGTCCTGTCACGGTCGGGTCTTGCACGCATCATAATGTGACCTAATAATGTAAAGGACACTCTGATAGGCCTTCTTTGGCCACTTCTTAGAGGGATTGTAACCACTTCGTTAATCAAGTATTTCAGTTCTTGTAACTTACCTGTGTTCGAACCGACTTCTGCAAGAATCAATAAAACTTTAGAAAATAGAAAATAAAATGTTGGTTTATCGATCAAAAATCGGTAAAGGTCCAACAGACATTCGAAACGATGCAAACCTAGTCGATCAATAAAATTTACCTAGTATTACCTATACTGTTAGTGTGGGTGTACTGATAGATTTATTAGTATAATAATGTTGCCATGGAAATATTTAATGGCTAGGGATCATTACAAGATTTTTATTTAGTTAGTTAGTAACACAAAGTAGGTACCACTTGATTACCTATTACGAGACAATATATAATTCAAATGAAAATAACTAAGGCACCTACTATATTACTGTCCACATTACAAAGCATGAAGACAAAAAATGAATAGGTATACCGATATTTAGCTATGATTTTGTTTACTGGTATCGCGTTGCAATTGCCGCTTGTGGTAAAAAGAAGTGTCTCGAAAAATTACTTGACCCCCAGCCAAAAGACATCTCCATGTCAAAATTTTCTTGGTCGATTCCAGTGGTTGATTATTGAAAATAAGTAAATACTAACAAATTCGCGGTGAATTTCTCCGCTTCACGGAAAAACATTGAATCATGGATACGTTTACTGTTAGAGAAAGCACATAATAATCTTATAAGCTTTCTCTAATAACATAATAATATTATAAGCTTATATTATAAGCTTTCTCTAACAGTAAACGTATCCATGATTCAATGTTATCCCGTGAAGCGGAGAAATTTACCGCGAATTTGTAAGTACTTCCTTATAGGTAAGTAATATACCTACTAAACATATTATGTTTAGTGAGTAATGTTACTGTATTTTAGATAAACATACTTATTTCGTTTAATTTGTACCTAATAACTTAATATTTGTTTGAAACCCGGTGAATAATTCCTTGGTACCTGCCTCAAAACACTGGTCGCCTTCAGTTTTCATTCGAGTTAATAATAATCTAAAGTGCCGGGTCGTCACAAATTTTGGTGTCGTTACGCAAATTTTAGAATGACCCCAGCCCAAAAACATATCCATGTTAAAACTTTGGACTAATTTAACCCTTGGCTACACGCTAGGTGGGAGTTACGTTTGTACACGCTAGCGGGGAAATCCCCGCACATTTATTTAAACACAATTATTACCTAATATATGATACACTGAAAGGCACGAATTCGTTTTAAATAGTCATGGATATAGGATGGGCTTCAACTCAATACATTTTTTCATTCAACAGGTAGGTAATAAAAATATGAATTTTGAAGTAGGAAATACATAAGTAACAAAATTTATATCTATCATAATAATCAAAATTATTATTGTGATTATTCAAGAACGAGGAAACATGAGGAAACGTAAAACTACATAGCAAGCTAAAAATACAAACGTGTGAAATCATAATAGTAGAAGTAGTATGATTATAATCATAATCATATGTGTGTATCAAACTTCGCAGTCTGATTGTATGCTGAAGGTAAGGTAAATAATTGTTAAGGGGATCATTTTTTACTCAGTTAAAGGTCTGAGAAAAGATACCTTGGACTATGGAGGGACAATAGTGAACGGTTCATCATTCTATTTCTGTTTTTCTGAAAATGCGGGCAAATCCCCGCCTAGCGCGTAACTATATGACAGGAAAATAGCTGTTCACATATCTTCAAAAATCAAATTGGGCAGTGTAGACCATATTTATGGATATTTATGGCCTGATAAGAAGTCGAAAATGTCAAAGATTTGTAAAGCAGTACCCTGAAGTAATACTGTACAAGTGGTTCCGGGGTGAGTTCTAAGCAGAGGGAGTTGGGTTTTAGTTGGTATGCCCAAGAAATGACCGGTGAGTCTACACTGTTGACGTGAAACCTCCCCTTCGCTCTTAGAGAGTTTCCCTACTCCCGGAAAAAAGTAGCCGAATAAGACGCCGAAAATGTCAAAGATTTGTAAACCAGAGTGATTTTATTTTATGAACACTCACAAATTTTACGCATGAGTACATGATAGGGCACCAATATATCGATAGTACCTACCTTACCGCACAAAAGCGTCCATCCACGTTCGACATTTTTATTTTTTTTTTTTAAATTCAGAAAAACTCAAATTCAACTAAACTATTATTGACCTTCCTGACGAATATAGCTTGAAAATTACTTGAAGAAATTGAAGAGTTAGTAGTTAGTAGTGAAATATGCCATTATTTTAGGGATTGAGCACTGGTGAAAACTTCTTCTGAGTTATTCTCAAAACTGCGTTTTTGGACATACAGCCAAATTATCGAGGTTTTTTTCACAGTGAAACTAACGTGCATGTTAATCACCAAAATCATTTCATAATATTGTACTTCTTCCACAATCAGCTAGGTAGATTGTCATATCCAATAGGTACTTCCTCTACTACCATTTTGCCATCTCCAATAGGTACTACCTCTTACTTCCTATCAGCTCAGTACTTAGTATTGTTTAAAAGACTCGTAGGAACATGATGATGTGATACATCAAAACTGTTACAATACCAATATTTTTGTAATCTGTCATTCAATCACTTTTATGTTCTGGATTCGTTCTTTTGGAAGTTTTTTCTGGTTGCTAATTCTGAGACACTGGGTTTTTAAAAGTTTTAGCCTTGTTTAGATCATAGGTGAGGTTAATCGCATAAAACTTTCAACGATCAGCTCATCGATGGCAGCAAACATTGCTGATTCTTGAAGGAATTCATTTTTGGAATCAGGCCCTGTCGCTTGCTCTTCAAGTTTTATTCAAACTATGACTAGACCATATTCCATGGGTTATTATGTTTATTATTTTAATTTTTTTTACAACTTACTGAGTAATGTAGGTTTAGGATATATTATTGCAAATGATCGACGGGCCCTCTTCTTTAAAAACACCTCTCCTATCTGACAAGAGAAGAGTTTATACAGACTAAGACATCTGCCTACTCTTTGAGTTCTTGTAGGTCATTCTGAAGATGGTGTCGAATTTTGGGATTCTGACTGAGAAAGACGAAGACACTTCAATTCAGCAAAATGTTGAAGTTGTTTTCAAAATTGAATTATACAAAATTTCGTTCCAGTTTATTGGTTCTCATTTTTGATACTGTAAATTACATACTGTGATTGAATAAATTGAGTAGGTTGTTTCTAAGAGTGAATAAAAATGTTTGTTACAGTTTACTTGAATACTTATTGTCCTTTCAATATAAATTCAGTCCTAACGCTTAATATAGAATTTTTGCTCTTCTATTCCCTGAGAACCCTCTGATCTCACCCAATAATTTCCAAAAATTCTACAAGAATCACGACATCTATACCACATAACATCTAAAGGAACCATTTTGAAGTGTTTTGGAAGAGGAAACGGTCCCTCTTGGTGGGGTTGTTTACCGGAAAAGCCCGCACTGAATTTGATAAATAAATAAATAATTAAATAAATAAAAATGTGTAAAAAAGTAAATATATACGTTTTGATAGGTCAGACAAAAATAATGGTCAGAAAGGTGACATTTCAGGGGTGTTTGCTGAAGTAGTCTACTGTATTGAGAATGAATTCGATCGCATGTGAGGAAGACGACGTTGGATATTATTGAAACCCACTCCTATGCCAGTTTGCTCAAGTAGAAGACGATACTTCTTTATTCGGGAAAAGGGCTGATGAAAATAGGGGAGGGTTCATGTTGGAATAGGTGGTGGGTGGAAGGGTGGGGGTTGAGGTATATGTTTTGTCGCCAGAGCCACCCCCTCGTGGAGCATCCCCTGCCTGCCCTACCCCTGGGGGTTGGTGGGCTGCCATTAATCATCCTTCAGGGCTCCAACATGGCCGACCTACCCTCTCTCCTTCCCTCGGAGAGGGCCTCTCACTTCTCTCCCCCTTGGCTACAAGTATCAATCATGACAACCCTTGATTTCCCTTTAGATTAGCAAGGCTCCCGTCGAGGCCACCAAATTGAATACAACTCTAATCAGTCGTGTAATTGTTGCTTGAAGCTGACATTCCTCGTCTGAACACCCTCTTCCGGTGCTTCGACGGTTGAATGAAACTTCGAAATTTCATCCCAAGAATTTGTTCAATTAAACAGACCCCAGGAATTTCGGTGGAATAACTCACCATCAACACCAATCAAGTTCAAAATCCGACTATGAAACCTTGAGAAACATGATGTGTGGTCAACAAATTTAATTCAGCTTTTTACCAATAAAACCCTTCAATTTCCATTACGACCAATCAATCACTCCACAAGATTCTCAATCAATACAAGTTTCTTCTTCATCTTCTATTACACTCAAGTACCTGCAAATTAAAATAGTTCTCCCATGTAATCGTTGACACAAGTTCATTTCCATTAATCAAAATTTTGTTCAAATAACTCATCTTGTAATCACCTAAATTTCATCACATGCCTTTTATTTCTTGTAATAAATTGAAGATTCCTTAAAATTTATGGCACAATCCATTGAAACCTTTAAAAACAATAGTCTTCTTTTTAACTGAACCTCGACAACCAAGAAAGTATAGATGTACTGCTTCATCAAATAAGTCAACGGTTGATAATCATGAGTGTTTTAATTATTATGCTAGAATGTTTTACATTTTTGCTTTTTGGGGACCTCTAGTAGTTTTTGAAGGAAAAAAATAATAAAATAAAAAATAAAACGAGATCGATAAAACTCCTTTTTTCTCCCGTTCATCTGAGGGTGGTGAAATTTATCAAAAAGCCTCCTAGAGATTTTTCCAAAAGGGACTCAGTGGGTTGGTATCGATAAATTCAGACCAGTTGAATTATCTCCTTTTCGTCATGCAGCACTAATATCTGGGTGTCTCTGAACATAATCGTGAGGAAATAACATACATCTGACGTTAAGATGATAATACCCCTCAGCCACGTACCAACCATCTTCAGGTGTCGATGTGAGATGTTGGATCTAAATTAACAAACCATGGGTGCAGAACAGAGTTTTTCTGTGCTCAATGTGCAACCAGGGGGCCATGGAATCAACTGAGCATTTTTTAGCGATCTGTCCCGTTTTTTGCATTCTTTAGGAGGAGACATTTTGGGAGCTCCACTTTAGACAGGCCTGCCTTGGTACGCATATTAAACGGAGGGAGCTGGAACGCATTGTGCAACTACCTATGTGAGGGAGGCCTACAGAAGATTTTTAGTAGCTGAATTCAACTACAATAGCTCTCATGACTGACCACCAGTACATCCTGCATCAACAATTCAAAAATTCGGCAGTGTTTCTCGGCTCTCAAAATCTTCAATTCAAATACAAATGGCTTTTTTAGTTGTTCTACAAAAATAGCGAGAACATCCACATAATATGTGGATATTATTTGCACAAATATTATTTGCACAGCGTATGCAAAGTACATTTTTTATATTACTATGCCACAATAAATTGTACTCCCTATTCAAGTTGGGTGTTATTTTGACTTACAGATGTATATTCTTTTTTTCTTTTCTTAAAAGTACTTAAATACTATTATGAACTCCGGCTTATCTCTCCCCCCCCCCCAAAATGTAAATTTATGTTTAATAAAAGTTTTTCTCTCTCTATCTCTCTCTCTCATACATCTGAGCCCGTGCAACGCATGGGTAACCGTTAAAAAATAAACTGCTGCTTGTACTAGAAAATCAACAAAGTAAGGTACTTGACTTGAGGTTAGCTTGATCCTTGAGGTGGAGCATATCACTATCGACGCATTTTGGAGTGCCTAACAAGCCCATTGTGTAGAGCAATGAGCGTCATCCCGAATTTTGCAGCACTAGTCTAAGCAACATTTTCTGGCCTTTAGACCCGTGTTGCGTAAAATGCTGTTTCAACCGTGGCGTTTAAACTGTTTTAGCGTAACGTGCTGTCCGTTGAAATTTAAAAACGTACGAAAATATTACAGTAAGTATATGCGTAAGTAACAAGACAATGATGATAAAGACACAGCGTTAGAACAACACTAAAATAAAGTCAAAAATTAATCAAAATTATAAACTACTTAACATTATATAATCCCATTACACGAATTTCAATAAACTGGATGATATCCAGTTTCATTCCATGTTTCAAAACACTTATGTTTACAACAATCATTCGATAGGAAACTTTAACTAGGGGCCAAATACCTCGAGTGACCCTTGCGAATGTATCTAATGCTTTTCAAAAAAAAGGAACAAGACGATTTTTATATTGAGGTTTTTGCCGCCACATGAAGTCGACCAGTTCAGTTCGTTTTTCCAAACAGCAAGAAAACAGGGTCCAAGAGCCTCATTCAGTGGCGTTTTGCTGTAAAATCAAAATAAAGCCGGAAATTAAAATGGAGAAAGACTCTTGTTGCAAAATTTTGAAAGGCTGATCACGAGGATAGCGCTCAGACCCTTAGCTTCCTCTAGGAGTTTGGACGAATTGAGGGAGCTAAAGGCGTAAAAAAATTGAACTGCTGACGAAACGAATCCAAAGATAACAAAAACTCATTTTTGACTCGAATGTCGCTTAGAACCTTGTTGCAACACCATCTAACTATAACTTGCTGATTGAACTTGAAAATCAAATAAACAATGTTATCGATAAAACCATTTTCTCTCCTGTTCATGAAGGTTACACACAGCCTCTTGGTAATCTTTGAAAGTTATTGGGCGAAACGGACGGTGAAACTCGTCTCTATTTAGCAAACAGATGATATTTGATAATCATCTTCTTGAGGTTGCGAGGAATCGATCTAGTTACGGTAAGATCAGCTGTCAATACCACATGAGGGTACCTCTGGCCTGAGATCACATAATATGAGATCTCAGGCCAGAGGTAAACATAATATTATTATGTTTGAATGCCCGAAGTAAGATGGCAACCGTGCGAGTCTGGAGCGAAGGATTACGCTGTCTGGAGAACGCTGCCCATTTCAGGAGCTGCTGCAAGATTTTCGGAAGGAGTTGTTAAATTTCTTGGATTCCACAGATCTTACTGATTTCTGAGTGTTGTTATCTAATAATGGTGTTATTTTACATTTGTTTTGTACTTACATATTGTTGACTAATTTTATCTACTTATTTAACATCTACCTTATAATGTACATGATTTTATTCGTAGTGAACACCAGTAGTCGCAAAAAGAGCAGGTGTGATTGTGATTCGATTAAAAGTATAAAAAATAAGCTGAATGATCAGTAAGTCAACTCTTCTCCGGTTCACCATACTGCACTAATATTTGGAAGGTCAGTTGAGGACACCAGTCGTGAGGAAAACAGATACAAGTGTAACCGGTTTGGATGAGTATAACCTACTTCTTGAAAAACGCATAACTTTTATTGATGCAATAAACAGGATTTACAACTGTACGTCTTCATCGTACACAAGAGATATGAAATAATGAAAATGCACTCCCTCTTTTCTCTCTTCCAATCGTTAATAATTACAGTTTCATGCGTCTTCATTAATTTCTTGGACGGCTATGGGAGGTAGCGACAATATTTTAACCCCCTCTCCCTCGCTCGTTCTTGAAGGAACATCATCATCTTTGCGGTGATCAATCTCGGAGAAGAAGGGGTTGAAAACCCTTCAGAAATGCCTCTTATTATAAATTATACTTCCTTATAAGTTTGGGAGAGTGTAAACAAGGGAGTTTGGGAAGGAAAGTGGGGAGGCGTTGGAAGCTCCCAAGGAGACCTTAATAAAGGACGCTTCGTCTTGACGTTGTAATATGTCGCGGGAAGGTGCAAGTCCCATAAGGGAAGGTGGTGAATTTGAAAACCATAATCTTGTCATCCATAACGAAGGGGAAAGGTGAGGGTGGTCTAATCACCGTTTCTGCCGTGACGTGGGTGGATACGGAAGGGGTTTCTTCATTAAGATATGATAATTAATATTAATTAAACTCCGCTGCTGTGGAACCTTTTCCTTCGTAGGGCCAGGTGATGGATGGCGTGACGCGTCTGAGGTGGCATGATGGATCACCTGGTGATCGCTTCAGCAGCGCCTGAATGACTCCTTCAATGATGTAGTTAACTGAAGGTGCGATCATCTATAATAATCCGATCGAGTTGCCCGTACGGGGAAGGCTTTGTGTTCAGTTACTACTGTTCTGGAATCATCCACACACCCCACATCACAATACGCCCTTGTTAGTAACGACTCAAACAGTAATCACTTCATAGGAAACCACGCATGAACGATAAGTGAGCTTAGAAGTACTTAAACTTGCTTGAATATTGTCATTAAGAATATAATAAAATATTAAACGACGAAATTTTCAAAAAAATTGCTAGTTTCCTGCTTTTTTTAAAACGATAATTGCAGTAACGTTTTAAAAATTTAAAGATATTTTACTCTTTCAAATTCGTCAACGTTTGAGCTGCTGGTATGGTATTTAGATGGTACTATTTAAGAATCAAAGGACATCGTACAAATAAAACATCCAATGCTGACTCAAAAAATGGAGTAAAGGAGTAAAGTGGAGAAATGTGAGTTTTAAGGAAAAAAATGTCATATCAGTCCTGGAGTAATGATTTTTATAGGAGACCATAGATGGGTGTAAACCTACACCCTAACCCGCACAATCCCTGAAAATTTCATCAAAATCGGATGAGAATCGGATTGTGGAAGTTATGGCTGTGGCAAGGATTTCATGACAGACAGACAGAAACGAAACCAAAATGGTTCAGGAAGGTCTGAAAAGTAAAACGTGAGTGGAAATTTTGATTTTGGATAACTTTGTTTTTTCAAGCTTGATAAGTGAAAACAAAGCTTCCGCTACCTTGGTGGACTCGGAAGCAATATGAAGGCCTGATTTTTTAGAATTTCAAATTGTTTTCTTAGGAATTGACAAACAAAAATTAACCCCCTCTCAAAATTTGTTCTTAAGTATGTAGAATCCGAAAATAATTTAATAAAATAAAAAATAGAATAATAATTTTGCCCGTTTTCTCCATTTACCATGGACCGATTTTGATGAAATTTGGTATATGGGCTCCGATTAGGGTCTAGTTGCGCCCCGAAGCTTTTGGTTCATGAGTCACTTCTAAGGGGTGAAAAATAAAAGCTAACATTTTCAAAACGCCCTATCCAAGAACTTTCATAGAAGGTACCTATTGTTTTTTCATCAGTTGAAAATAGTATATAGTTCTTAGAATCGAACGAGACCACCCAGAGCTCTGAAGGACCAACAATTCGCTCTCTATCGAACTTAAAGATTGGACTTACGATAAATCAGAAACTCGAGTGTGAATCGCAAAAGAGGCCCAACCTCCGTTCAAATTTTAGCTGACGAAAAGCGATCGTCGTTCTGTTGATCGAGATGTGCCCACTTTGTATCCTTGGCAACCAGTAATACAATTGCCTCATGACTTCTTCGAATTGACTGCGAAGCGTTTATTTCTTCAAAATAAACTTGATTTTAAAGCGAAAATATGATTGGCAGGTAGTGGCCATGGTAAAACTGTGTTCTTCGCACGCGATTGTTTTCTTTCTCCGAACGGAGTTTCAAGTCACTCAGTTGTGCTTCCTAAGCAACCAAGTACCAGATTTCGTTACGAATAAAAGGACCCCAGATAAAAAAATATCCTAGATACAAATGTTCCATAATAAAGATCATATGGAACATAGAGGGGAAATATGTTTGGAACGAAAAGCTGTGTTCTAATAATTCCAATAGTTTGTTTGGTTAATGACGTAGTTTTAGAGTTTTACGCTTTTTTTTTCATTCTTGATTTTTCGGGAATGATATACGACAAACATGAATGGTACCGAGACGAGAATCGGACCGGTTGCAGGGGCCGTGAGTTCGGGGCTCGCCTCGAGAGCATATTTTCGGGCATGTCGGTCGCAGTTTCCCTTCGTCTCAACCCAGGGCGGTGAGGCCAATGTGAAGCCATGAGCGAAATCATCAGAACAAATTCTGATCTTCCCTTAAGAAGAAAGCTGATGACGTCCGCGACGCCAGGAATGGCAGTCGGACAAAAATCCAACCTGAAATGGTTGTTTACTTTACTTTACTTACTTACATGAAAGGTACTGACTCCTGTTCTGTAATGAAACGGAAATGGCGCCCAAAAAGGATGTGTCTCCAGCATGCTTTCTTCTCCGCTGATGAGTGTCGGCGTTCAGTCTTGTAAAGAGTTCTGGGAAGGAACACTATAGGTCATTTTAGTTAAGAGAGTGTTGCAGCAATTTTCCTTGCTTGAAACGTTCTTCTGTATCAGTTTTGCGTTTGTAGAATAAGGCCAGAGCATCTTCAGAAATTGGGAATGAGCACTTAAAAGGACTCATTTTCCCTGAGTAATTTTGACTAATTTGGAGTAACGAGAGGACATTTTTAGTGTTAGAATGTTCGCTTTAAGAAAGCTGAATCTGATGGTGGGGGAAATTCCCGGAGAGGTTTGGTGGAGTCAGGCCGGATCGTTTGGTTTCCTATGGAGTAACCGAGTATATTGATACATGTAAGCGAAAATAAAATTTGTTAGGTTCAAAGGGCCTAAGTGCCAAAAAATTAAAAAAAAAAGTAATCGCTATTTTAAGGTTTCAAATGCTCAAAATGTTGTCACTAAGCATTCAAAATTCCTAAAATTTGTCTTACAAAACCTTCGCTGTAAGTACTTTAATTTCCCGCAGCTAGCATCTCATAGGCTTTTTTTTTATTAAATAAAAAATATTGTTGTTTTTAAAAAGGTCAAAAGGGCCTATGTACCACCCTTGTTTCCCGAAAGCGCTTAAGTGCCATTATTATCAATATTGTCAAAAATTTTATCAATACAATTATTGTCAAAATAAATTTCTCAGCTGCCTTCATGAATTTTCCTTGATTTATATCATGCTCAACTAGGGTTCGTCCAAGTAAGCATATAACATATGGCATATATTATATGCCATGCATCTTTGAGGCCCTCGTTTCGAATAATTTAATCAATTTTCCGCTTTTAAGCGGCCACAACACTAATCAATCCAAACAGAATTCAATTGATAAAAATTACCGCATGCCTCAGAAGCTGTAAACTTCTGATCCTCTTCTAGAATCCTCTTCTGGAAGCACTTCTCAGGTCAAAAGTGCTGAACACTTCGTTTGCTGCTTTTTTCTCAAGAATGTCAATGATTTTTGAAAGGGGATACGCATCAAAGTTATAAATTTGTTTATTGTTAACGGATAATCTATAACCATACGTCTCTTGTATCTCATATACTCTTATCTACCATATTATGGTCGAAGTCCAATATTGCCCAAAAACCTTCTTGTAATCCCGAAAATAATCGATTCCACGCCTGGTCTACAGCTTGACAATGAAAGTCAGTCGTTACCTGCAGTTTTGCCAACTCATTTCGAAAGATTTGAAGGGAAATCGGCGCTAATCATGTTTTCTCTCAAAACGCACAGGTGTCGCGCTGAACATCAGCAGGACATCAGTCATACGAAGTCATTAGGTAGGCCGTGACGTCACGACGCGTCATTGAGGACAGAGGTGGGCCCACCTTTCTAATAGAGCACCCACCTACCGGGCAATCTCCCATCTCTCTTTGTCTCGCTGTCTCTCTTTTTCCAACTTCTATTTCGGCCTTCCCTAATGATGATTGAAGACTTCTAGGAGGCGGCACCCCGTTTTGTCGGAGTCCTGAGAAGTTCGAGTTCGACTCGGCGGTTTTCGGTGAACTTCGGGAGTTCCTTGAGAAAAAGGTCCGGCATTAGAAAGCCATGGAGGATTCCCTACAAATAACGAATGATGGCCTCCCACTCTTGAGGCGTCGGTATGACCGCAGGAGAAATATTGTGGAGAAATCGCTTCAAAACCGCGGGAAAAGAGATAATAATGACGTTGCTATTTCGTAATACTCCGCTCCAAACAAAAGCCGTAGTACTGAGAGTGAAAGAGCATCAACATTCGTTCTGCAGTAACTTTGACCCACCTCTGACCTATTTGTCGATGATGACCCATCATCTTTTGAGAGAGCTTTGGACAAGTTGAGGTGGTAGATTCCAAAACCGACTACAATTTTAGTATTATAATTACGATTTCCTCTTACTTCATTTCATTTTGTTTCGCTCTGAATCTTCCGTCTGAAATTAATTTGGTACATTCAGGCCCTCTTCATCTTATAAGCTCGGGTAATGGATGTAAGTACGCTTTTGCACTTGATTGATAGACAGATATTTGTTTATCAGCTCCATTTTGTACAATTTTTAAATAAGAAAAACGCATAAAGGGATGCTAATTGCTCAGGTTTCCTACCCGACGTTAGGCTTGGCTCGTTTTGTAGGGTAGGATCTTCGCAAAATTGCTCCCTCTGGGTAAATACATTTGAACCAAAAGAAAACGATTGCCAAGTGGGTAGGCCACATAGCTTCCTCGTATTCATAACCCGAAGTATAGATGATCCCATGCATAGTCTCGCATCAGTTTCTAAGTACCATCAGTAACAGTAAGTAACTCCAAGTACCATAGGTCTATAAGTAACATCAGTCTCTAAGTACCTTGCACTCTCATAGGGGACCGTCTACACGTCAACCCGCACAATTCCTTAATATTGTTAGAGAATGTAGAAGTTATGGCTTATACAAGGATTTCACGTTTGCGCATGCACACAAAATAGTTTCAATTTGGAGGCCATGGTTTTCATAGGGGACCATCTCCACCCCAACTCGCATAATCCCTGAAAATTTTATCGAAATCGGG